>BPLR01019565.1:0-70991 GCA_021605095.1 Caerostris extrusa | reverse complement strand
ATATATAACAATTATAGTTAAAATAATGAAGAAAAAAGTTTTAATAGTAATATTCATTTTTGTTTAAGAAAAGTAATTTGTTCCTTTGATACGTTATAAAAAAAGTAAAATTTATATTTTAAATTTACTTTTTAAATTAATTGTTTTGGTAAGTAAATTAGTTTCGTGATATGGAGCCACAGAAGAAACAATTATTTGATTTTTGTGGCATTAATTATTTTTGTGGTATATGCATTTATGTGCTATTATAATTGTGGTATATTTTTTTAATCAAAAGTAAAAAATTATGATTTAAGTTGTAAAATATAAATTATAATTATTAGTACACATTTTATAATTTATATTCTTCTTCTTCTTCATTGTGCTATAGCCCCATCGTGGGGTCAATGCTGTCTGCCTACTGGCAGATTTCGGGACAGGGGATGTTTACTTTTTACGGGCTAGGGATGTCAGCCCCTATTTCCAAAGCGCATATTAGACCGGGACCTACGGCTTTAAGTGGATTCCGAACCACTATAAACATCCATTGCACTGCTTGGACTCGAATCCGAAACCTGAGATACCGATCGCAAGATCACTTAATTTATATTAATATTACAAATTCATGTTATTCATCAGCAATGCTAAAAAAAATTCATAATGCTCTTAGAATTGTCAAATATTAAAAATATTCTTAGGAAAAATATTTAACTCAGGTGTATAGTCAAATTTATAATTTAATGTAAGTAATGATATGAAAATGAATTGATACGAAGACATTAAAAAATTGTAGGTTAAATATATACAAAATTTTTTTACAAATATTACAAGACATTAATTTCATGTTTGCAATTAAAAAAACAAATAAAAATTACATATATTGTAAAAATATGAATTCAAAAGCAATATAAAAGTTAATTATTATTATGCGAAATTTTAGTTTATACATTAAAAAACTATGTATTAATCTTTGACAATAACTCGCAATCAGTAACTCACTTAAAATGATCTAATTATAATTTTTAAGACCATAAATTTATATTGATGATTGCAAAATGCCAAGAATGTTTGTTATGAAAGAAACAAAAAAAACAATTACAATATATACTCATTATTCATTCCTTGCTCTTGACTTTATTTATATGTTAAACCCAATGAAAAAAAATTACAAGATTGAAGAAAGTAGATTTAGAATTGGATAAGTAAAATAGTTGCCAATTAGGCTTTTATCAAATATAATCCCTGTATTTGATAATTCTCCGACATTTAAATAATCAAAACATAATCACTAACATACTACTTAAGCCTGGTGTTCACTACTTCTTAATAAACAAAAAACCTCTGCTTTATGGAAACTGTCTTGGAAGCTGCAAGTGAGGGAATAGAACTCCAAGTACCATGTTTGCTACAAGTACCAAGTATCAGCATTCTTCTGGAAGGTGACGGGAACTCGGATACCAAGTTCATTTTGAACTACATTGTACCAGGTACCATTGTTGATCCACTGAAATGGTGATTTTATGAAGAGACCAACCTCTTTCCTTCATGGACTGCATATTAGTGGATTGCATCCATGTTCATGGACTGCAACTGTCACTTTAACTCTTACCATTGGGGCATGATGGCCGAGGGACTAGCACTCTGGCGTTTGAGTCCCGTCGGTGTCATGGGTGATTGTAGTGGTGTGGAATCCACTTTAAACTGTAGATCTCGGTCTAATAGGACTGTAGGGAGCAAAGCTGGCATCCTTACCCTGTTAAAAGAAAACATCTCAGTGTTGTGTATCGATATGCAAAAATTCTCTATTGTATCTTTTTTAAAAATTTAGCTAATTAACACATTTTTATAAAAAAAAAAAACTCTGTAAACTATTCTCAAGATTACAATTTGTGGTATTACAATTACCTGTGGTATCGTGCGCAAGATTTAATTTTCTTTTCTGGTTTGTAATAATAAGGGATAAAACTTAATATTTTAATTTTCGTGAGTGATGTATTGGTATGCAGAAATTCTTTTATTGCATCTTTTTTTTTACAAGTTGGTTAATTGAGACGCTTTTAAAAAGCATCCGTAAACTATTCTCATTAAAATTTGATTTTTGTGAGATTCTAAGCAATCCCTAGTTTGCGCTTCTTTAAAATCTGCTCTGTCCTAGTTAGAAGTGAACAGGTGCTCCAGAGCACGAATAACTCTTTATCACAGAAGGCAGAAAAAAAAAAAGGAAAGGAAAGGAAAAAGATCTAAGAAAAATATGTCGTAGCGCTGATAAAAATGAAAGATTTCCTTATTGATTATGACGTAAATTCCACCTTAAAACAAAGCAGGCGTTTTTATTACTCGCCAAATGGTCTCTAAATCACCCGAAGTACGCAAAACGTCGCACTTACAACAGCAATACATCAAGAGCTAAAGAAGCAGCCAAGCTGTAACATTTGGCATTCCCATCAAAACCCATAAGACAATGTTCTAAATCACGAAACTGGAGAGATTTTTTTATTATTAATCGCCCGCCAAACACCGAGTTATAATTCAGGCCGTCGTGTTCTCTTGCAACTCGTTGGCTTAAATCAGGCGGCAAGATCTTCGCCAAACAGCAGCAGGTACAGGTTCAAGAAATTTCAACGATAAATTACGCCAAAGTGTAAGAGAAGGGATTTCAGAAAGTGAAACTCTGGCGTCAGAAATTTTGATGTGGACACTTCGTCATGCTGTGGTGTGTTCTTTGGGGTGCCAGGGGGTGGGGGATGGAGGACGGAGGGGTGAAATATGGCTACTGGGTGCGACAGTAGTCTCTCATTTTGACATCAATGACTGTCCTTGACTTCATCTCCTCGTCATATTATCAAATGGGAAAACGTGATATGGAGTCTCGAAGCCATATATCATGGCCTGTTTTCTCAGTGTCTTCCGCTTCAAATCTGCAGTCGGATCTGTTTATGCATTCGGAGGACGATAAAGTGTTCGGCCTGTACGTGAATTTTTTAAAGTGCAGTGGAATATCACGCATTCCAGTTGTAGAAATTTATTTTTTTTTATTTTTTTGTTATAATCTTTATCGTGCTCTAAGACTTCTAAAGGAGGATTTTTAGGAATATTCATCTAGTTTTATTTCGGCGTGTATACAAAATGCAAACAAATCTAAAAAAAAATCCCTTTATCCAATACATTCACATAAAAAGAAAAAAAAATGTCATGTTACGAATAACCTTTTTTTACAGTAATATTTTAAAAATTTCTTAAAATTCATTTCAAGATTAATATTATCATAGTCGATAAATTTACATTTAGATGATATATATTAAATATTTATACATGCATAAGCTTATCAATAATTACAACACATGATTTTTAGTGAATTATAATTCTACAAGTAGGATACTTTAAAAGATCAATTTTAGATTAATGTATAATTTAAGGAATGTATTTATTAGAAATTTATTAGCATATTCTTTATTCTTTAACAAGTACATAATATCAACCTATCACTGACATTTGACAGCAAATAAGCAATGTTGTGGATAGTTATATTACATGCAATTAGTGTTTTGTATTAATGAGAACAAGTTACTCAAATCTGATAGCAGATATTCAGTGTCATGTACAATGAGACCTTATGAAATAAGCGATTGTCTGTGCAACTTTCACAGGTCGAAACAATTACAGATGGAATATGGATTTCACCATGAGTTGTGGCATCATGATTGGTGATAGATTATGGGTTGAGAAAGTGTCTACTCTATTGAGAAGTGAGGGAAGCTGGTCCTCTCTTGACGCATTTTCTTAAAGGTTTCTGAAGAAGAAAGAGTTCTGCGACGAGTCGACAATAAGTGTTATTTTTCTCTGAAGTGACTTACAGGCCGGAGATTCCGTTTGTTTTTAAATTGATCCCCTTGTGATTTCGTGTATCACGCCGTGTGATGATTAAGGTCTGCCGCAGTCATAGACTCAAAAACTCTGAAAGTTTCGGGCCTTGGGTGATCTGCACTTTCGAAACAAATTTAATTCTTTTACATTTCCTTTTTTGTAAATAATAAATTGTAATAAATAGAGTTCTGTATATAAATGAAGCTTGTAAATAAAAATAAAGTGCTCCCATGAACCTGAAAAGTGGCTCTTTTCTTGTAGCCGTTATAGGGTCTGGTGCAGGCAGAAACATTACAAGAAGGATAAGCTAGTGGTCACGTTCTAGTACTCAAGATGTCTCAAGTTTGAATACGCTGGCGGCCTCTGTTACAGTCACTATGGCAACATTTCTAACAAAGTGAAACGAGGGAACTTGTAGCATCATGCTCGGGTGTCTCACATTGACAGTCAAGCTGCCTGTTTCCCGAGATGTCTGCTGTATAAAATGCAAATATGAATTGAATATGAAATAATAACTAATGAGTTATATGAAATAATAACTCTAAGTCGAATCTAAAATCTTGAAATGCTTCGGTCTGACCTTGAAAAACAAACACCTTTATTTTTCCTTACCACAGACCTCCTTATTTCTCCTAACCACAGATCCCCTTACTTCTCCTTATCACAGATCCCTTATTTCTCCTTACCACAGACCCCCAGTCGTCTTTCAGAAGATCGTAAATACTTTAATGCTTGACCCAAAACCAGATCTATATTGATGATGAAAATTTCTTTCCCGAGGGTTGGCAAACGTTCTCACATATTTACTGTCCGTACTGAAACAGTACCATCCCCACTTAGTATCATCAATACTCCATACACGATAGATGTACGATGATCGCGGTTCCCACATTCAAGTGTGGACGAAACTATAAAGTTCTCATAGAAGTCATTGTGTTCTTTTCCTCGTCTATGGGGTTAGAGGTTATTGTAATAGATTAGTAGAAAAGCCAATCCAGCCAAGAATACGATTTCAGACGAGTCACAAGTGATCTTGCTCCTATTGTAGCTTGCTCCTTTTGTAGAACTTGCTCCTATTGTAGCTTCGAAAAAATAAGCCACGTTATCTGTGGCTGTAGGTGACAGCTGGTCATTAATGGGTGTGTACGGAAGAAAACCGACTCCTGCTGGAGCGGGCTCGAAAGATATGGTTTTGTGTCAAATCGGTTTTTGATGGGTTGGCGAAAGCCATTCGTCCCTTTATACGCTGTCATATGGACGGGCTGAACGTGAACGATGATCGCGATTCACACATTCAAATGTGGACAAGAGTATAAGGTTCCCCTGAAGTCATTACACACCTTTTATTATTCATTTGGCTGTTTTTGTTTTACATAAATTTAACACAAGACCAGCCTTTAAAGAAATACTGTTTTTCTGTAAAATGATTTTAAAAAGTAAAACAAGAAAATTATCAAAACAGTAAAGGTAAGTTTAAAAAAAACAAAGGAGTTTAAAAAAAAAAAAAACTTTTTACAGCAAGTACAATCTTATTCAATAATTCTAAGTTTATCCCTGTATTAAATCTGTCTACAGAGTTTAAAACTTAAAATTTAAAAATTCCTTTACCCTCCATCGCTTGAATATTCAATATATGTGAAAATTTGAAATTTTTCTTCTCCTACTATATAAGTTCTAATGTAGCTTTGAATGTGCTATTCGTATTCGTTGCAAAACTTTTTAATATTTTTTCGTACATTCATTTTACCCTTAAATAATATTACCATTAACATTCATTTACATTCATTATACATTCATTTTACCCTTAATTAATTCATTTTACCCTTAAAAAAAAAAAAAAAAAAAAAAAAAAGACTATCAAGACTTATGATACTAGAACAAAATTTTGATCCTCTTGTAAACAAGCAGGAGGCCTGACGACCGAGTGACTGGAGCTGTGATGCTCGGTGCCATAGGTTTCGTATTTGAATCCCGGTGGTACCATCGATACTTGTAGTGATTCGGAATCTACTTTAAACAGTAGGTCCCGTTTTACTATCTGTAGATCATTGAGCGCAGGGCTGACAACCCTATCCCGTAAAATGATAATGTCTTCTGTCTGGAAATCTGCCAGTAGGTTGACGGTCTTGGCTCACCATGGGCTGTAATGACAGGGAAAATTAGTTAAATTAAAAATAAGTATTGGTAGCGACAATCAAAAACGAATTATCAATTCAGCGAAATAATCGCCGGGACTCGAACCCAAAACCTGTGGCATCGAAAGCTAGACATTCGACCATTCAGGTCCCTTGTGACACTGTACTGCTTCATTCAGGTAAAAACAGCCTGACGGTCAATTGCCTAGCGCTTTGGACGTTGGTGCTTCAGGTTCGAATCGTTCCAGTGGCATGGATATTTGTTAATGGTTCGGTATCCACGTTGAACTGTAAGTCCCGGTCTAATAAGCCCAAAGTATGCATAAAGTGACCGCAAATCAATTCTTCGGGTAAATCCAATTTCTTATGAAAAAAATTGCAAAAGTTAGTTGAATCTAATATTGTCTTTTAACTCGAAAGGAAATTTACATGTTTAAAGTTAAAGATTAATTATTATATTTAAAATGATCAAATAAAATTTAATGTGGTATAAATCTATTTTAAACAGAGTCTATTTTCATATATATATATATATATATATAAATCTTCTAAAGCTGGCATACGTATCTTTTTTATTCTAACAATAAAATCTCTAAAAAAAAAAGAAATAGCTAGAAAATAATATTGTATTTAAAATAGAAAAGGACACAATATAAAAATATTTTAAATTGCAAATTGATAGAAAATTTTTGTCAATTTAAACAATAAAAAACGAAATGTCAAAATGGAGACATAACCATCTTTCTTTAATTTTATTTTTTGTTCATGTTTTTTATATTTTATGTGCATGGTGCAACTAAAACATTTCGAAAATAAACCAGTTGCATATGGCATTTTTAAAAATTTCGTTTACATAATAAGCTACTTTTATTTAAATAGAGAGCCAACAATTTTAAATTGAAAATGTTTAAAAAAAAAATGGCAAGGAAAACTTTTATTAGCAGAGAATTTTCTTGTAGTGGTAGATCGGTTTGGATCTTGCATGACGCTATTGAAATTCAAGAGAGAAAAAATTGTATTTTGTGCGGACCTTAGAATTGCCGTCTTTCAATAAAAATATGTTGTCTTTCATGTATTATATACTGTAAAACAAATCTACACAATTTAATTATTTATGTTTTTTTAATTCTTTAACAATATTTCACATTTATTTTACAAAATGTAAATAAATTCTATAGCTACTTTCATAAATATATTGATTTATTTTATTGAATCGATGAATCACATTCGATAGTATATTTCAGGACATCTAATTTCTAGAAAATCTTAATTAATTTTTTAAAAATCAAATAATTACTTGTATAGAAGTAATTGATTTATTGCACATATTACAAAAAGAGAAGTTTTAAACACTTCAAAGAAAAAAAGACAATATTTTTCCCAGTATGCCGCATCGTATTCTACGTTAAAATACGCCAGATGTATTGATTTATTTTATTGAAATGAAGAATCAGATTCGATAGCATATTTCAGGACATATAATTTCTAGAAAATGTTAATTATTTTTTAAAAATCAGATTTTTAAAAATTAAGTAGAAGTGATTCATTTATTGCATATGTCATAAAAAAAAAACTTTAAACATCTGAAAAAAAAAAAGGCAATTCTTTTTCCAGTACGCTGCACCGTATTCTACGTTAAAATACGCCAATGCATCATGCAATACTACAAAACGATAGAACCACGCATCCAGCAGACCGACTCTCTCTGCGAAGCCGCTGTTCGTTATCAATCTTAGCCTCATTTCCCCTTCACACGAAAAGTGGAAAAAACAAAATCAACAAGAGAGCAGCGCCGATAAAAGCGGAATAATAATAATGATGATAAAGCAAGCCTGGCTGCGATGGCGATGCGGGGAGGGTGTCAAGAAGGCTCGATAATTAGCCGGAGAGCGCTGGCATCAGGACGAAATCGGTTTCTTTCAGCGGCAGCGGGAGAAAAAAAACCCGTTTCTCCATAGGCCTGGAGAAAAGAAAGCAATTAGATGATAAGGACGAGGATTCCACCAATCCCAAACCGGCTATTATCTCAGTGGTAGATGGCCGCGCTGTTCGCAGGCATGTCATTACACTGCAGGTCGGCCCATTTATAATACACTCAGGCGGACCTGCTTTACACCACAAGCGAAAGGTTGGCAGGTTCCATTATGCCACACCGTGCCGTGCTGCATTGCGCAAGGAAATGTCAATACATGGCATGAAAATGTTCATCAAGTTATTTTTTAAATCTAAGTTTTGTTGATATTATTAATGTCGATAAAATATTTATTCACTAGGCCTAAGGCTTTCGAATCTGAAGCCACCTGCTTTAATGAAAGGTAGGCAGGTCCATTATAACGCGGAAACACTGTACCGTGTTGCATTGCGCAAGGAAATGTCAATACATGGCATGAAAATGTTCATCAAGTATTTTTTTAAAGGGAAATCTAAGTTTTGTTGATATTATTAATAACGATAAAATATTTATTCACTAAGTCTTGACAGACAGTGAGAAGGTTTTCAAATCTGAAGCAACTTGGATAGCAATCCGACAAGAGATACCAAATTGAAAGGCTCCATATTCAAACTGAGGAAGACCATGATAAATCTGTAGGCCGAAATATCTATTCATTGAGATAGAGGAAGAATGGAAAATGCTGTATTGGATGGATTGGGGGAGGAATCGTACAAAAATTGTGGTGGACACAAGAAGTCTAACAATAAACAATAGTAACTAGTCTTCTACTATAAATCTGATGCTGACTCACATAGACATATAAATCATCATCAATATCATATATTTTGAAATATCGATACATGTGTTTTCAAAGCAAAGGAACACTTGATTTATATTTGCAAAAGAATACGTAGACGCATACATATACAAATATTATTTTGAGGAACACAGCATTGACGTATTGCACAAGAAAATATCTGTCAATTAAAGAAAACAACTGTTGATTTTTTTCTTAATGAACTCCGGGTATTTTTAAAGCAGATTAGATATAATTTCTATATTTATAGAAAGTTCGATGGTGATCACTACAGGCAACGAAGAAAACATTATCTAACACAATGTGATCAGTGAATACTTTTTAATCTTACAATAATTCTTTCTATCTGTGTGCCTTTAATGTTACATGGAGGAAATGAAGCCTATAATCTAGTTCTATCAGTAATCAGTATCACAATAAAAGCCTTTGCTTTTACAATTCATTGCTTGATATATTTTTAATCTGCAATCTTCCTTAATACGTTACGTTCTGCAAACATATACTTATTTTATGCTGCGTTGCATTTCAAGTTCCTATTTACTTTACCCAGATAATTTTCAAAAAGCATGGGGCATTTTCAGAAGGAAAGTAGTAGGGGAAAAAAGGATTTGAAAAAAAAAAAAAAAAAATTCTTTAAGTATCGGAAAATATATGTGACTCTCTTTTCGACTTCCCTGTATGTACTGCAAAACTAACCTATTACCCCCCTTGTTTTTTTTTTTTTTTTTTGTACTATTTGTTTAAGCACAACAAGAAGAACCTAGCAAAACCGTTATGATGGTATAAGTGCATGAGTAATGATTTATTGTTATTTGGTCACAGGGAAAACACATATTAGCAAACAAAAGATTCACTCGTTGAAATGCCAGGAATTCTCTCCCGGGTGGAAGCGGAACAGAGCTGCATTCTTCCTGCCCCGGAACAGAAGCGATTTGTCTCTCTTGATGACGTCTGGGTTGATTGGGTGCTACACAACATCCACCATTGGTCAAATCATTAGACATCCCCTTCATTTCACACAACACGCCCACTTATTTTCCATTTCTTTGCTAATCAAATTAGTGATCTAAAATGTCAACATTCCAAACTATCTAAATTCAAGAAAATACAGTGCACAATACAAAAATTAAATTTCTGTGGACTAACGCGCGAGACATCGATTGTCATAGAATAGGGGTGGCCAAGCCCGCCTTGAATATTTGTCTGATTCGTGAGATTTATCACACTTTTATAAAATATATTTATTTTATAATGGCCAAGTAGCGAAAACCACTGTATTAAAAAATACATTATTTGTTTTGAATATATAAATACATTATATTATATATTCAAAATTACAAAAGCAAATATGCAAAAGAAATAAGAAAACTTGCAGCTGCTTTTGATAGCCGATTCAGTAATTTAGAGTTAGAAAAATACAGCAATTTTTTTAAATGTATTTATCTCCCTTTCATGTTGAAATCGAGTCGGCCCCAGAATATTTCGAAATGGAACTGGTTCGCTTACAATGCAATATTGAATTAAAACACATTTTTGAAACATCAAAATCAAAAATAGATTTTTACAATACTTACGTCACAGAAGACAAATTTTCCAATTTGAGAAATCCAGCACAAAAAAATTGTTAGCACTTTGGGTTCAACTTACACCTGCGAATCGTTTTTCTTTTCAAAAAATGAAATTGACCCAACACAAAACACGCTCAAACATAACGGACGCTAACCTGCAACACCCATTACGATGTACAAATACCCAAATGGAGATCGATTTGCAAAAGCTGAGTGAAAGAGTGGAGAAACAAATATCGAACTAGTAAAATAAATATTTTTTAATGATTTCACTTTTTATTATTTTGTTTATATTTATATATTTTTTATATTTAATTTTTGGTATTATATATTTCTTCGCAATGTGCGTTTAGTATCATTATTATTATATTATCTATGTTTACATGTAAGAATAATAAAACACAAAAATAATAACTCATTATGTTTCAATTTTTCACACCAAAAATGTAATTGTGGGTATAAATCTAATATGAAGATACATAATTTTATATGCTGCCCGCTAAGTTAGGATGCATTTCCCAAAGTGGCCCGCAAGATCATTTGGGTTGGCCATCCCCTGGTTTAGACCTGAGCATATTAAATATTCTATTTTAAAATAATTAACACAGATTTAGGATATTTTTCTCTAAATCTATAGCATTAACTAAATAATTAATGATATGTATGAAAGATAACGTGAAGAATATTCTATACTATAATACTGTATAAAGATAATGGGAATGTGAACTATAATATTATATTCACTATTATTTGCGATTAATATTTTCATTCTGTTTTTGTTTAGTATGTTTATTTTTTATATTTTTAGTTATCGTTTCTCCTAAAAATCGGTAAGAATCACGAAAAAGTTCTAGAAAAAGTTTACTATCTTTTGCTTGAAGACAATTCTAGAAAAGTTTAAGTTCTCAATCTTTTTTCAAAGTTTAAGCTTCAGACGAAATTCATGATCAAGTAATGAAAACATGGTGGATGTACCACTGACTGATTCCCCATCCATCTTCTTTTATTTTACTATTCCTATTGAGTACGTTTGAAGTTTTCATTACAAGAGTTGCAATAGTATTCAAAGGGTTGCTTTCATGCGAGAATAACTCTGTAACTAATCAATCTTGTTGGAACTGACTTTTCTCAGAAAATGAAAAGAAGAAGTATTACAATAAAAGGAATTTGTATATTCACTCCTTCTATTTTATTTCTTTGTGTTCTTATTTTTCAACGATTAACTTTCAGAATTCTGTGATAGGAAGAAAAAGTCAGTTGCATGTAAAAACACGAAAGTTTAAAATCCAGGTGGTAATATTTCGACTTGTGTTTTGTGTTAGATTGTTATAATAGTAACAAAGAATTGGATACCGCCTTGATATCTTGTTTAAAGACTAGTTTCTGTAAGGCTAAGATACTTCTCGAGTGATGAATAGTGATTGATAACACAGCATACAACTGAAAGAGTTGGTTGCAGGAATGATAAAAAGGAAGATATTCTTTTCTATTGAAAGATCAGATGAAGATTTAGGATCTGCCATTCAATGAATGTTGGTAGAAATCATGAATAATGAAGGGTAGTATCTTGGAATTTCTGTGTACTATACGAAGATAACTGGAGGACGAAAATGACGTCACAGAAAAAGACCGGAAGTGACGTTAACTCAACTGTCTTGATAGACCAGGGTTTGGACTGATAAAAGACTAATAAGAAATTCTCACCTTTTGAAATTATTTCCCGTGGCAACATCATAATAGAGTTTTTGCATAACGTTTTTTTTATCGTCCGATATTTTTCTTCCTAGCGCGCATGCTCATATGAAGCATTGTACCTATTGCGCATGCGTATCTGTAATACTGCAGGACTGAGCTATTCCTATGCGCATGCGCGCTAGGAAGAAAAATATCGGACGATAAAAAAACGTTATGCAAAAACTCTCTAATGTCTCATAACATGGGGTTTCGATTGATAAGATAAAGGTATGATTTTTTTAATTATTGATTTCTTAATTTGATTTTTTTTCACGCGGTGTTATAAAATTTATGTTTTTGCCAAATGGATTTATTTAGTTTTTATTATATTATTTTATCTCAATGTATTACAAAATTTATTTTTTGGTAAATGAATTTATTTAGTTTTTAATAGATTATTTTATACCAATGTATTACAAAATTTATTTTAATAAAGGAATTTATTCTTTTAATTCATTAAAAGGGCATTTCAATTGTTTTGCATATGCATAAAAGTACTTTTGAAAGCTTTATAAAGATGCGATATTTCCTTATTGACGACATTTCCGAAGGATTCAAGCCAGTTGAGTGTGAAATTTTTCGAGTGCAGAATGTATTTATGTTGTCCTTTCAAAAACAAGTAATATAAATTTTTTTTTTTGAAGTCAATTCCTACTTTTTTTCACTTTATTGCAGAAAGTTCCTTTATAAATAATTTTCATTCATTTTTTTTTTAAGTTTATCTGGCGCTATCTATAGGTAGATACATGCAACTTAAATCTAAAAAAAAACCTAAAATTAATTAATTAAATTTAATTACTGAATTAATATTTGGAAAACTGTATTAACATCAAGTGTCCTCCACTACAAGTTTGAAAAAAAATGTATTTGAACTTGTGTGGATGAATAGAAAGTATTTTATGAACGATTGAAAATTTGAACAAGATATATATAGGGAGAGTGTGAATAGAAGGCATTGAATAATATAATTTTCATTTTCATTTAAAGAATTGATAGTATACTGTGTTTGTTTCTATCATTGTAATTTTTATGTATTGCTATGAATTTATTATGTCTTAACTGAGGAAGGTATACTGGTCAAAAATTCAGTATAATAAAAATCTAAAAAATTTGAATTTCAGATAGTAAAATGAATGTTATTAAAAGATTTAAAACAAAGAAAAGGTCAGTGAAATAATAAGAGAAAAAATTATTATATTCCTTTTCAATAAGCATAATAGTCCTAAAATGTCATTATGGTATAAGTAAATATAACAGTTGAAACCAAACATTCAATTTCAACAAAAAAGAAAAGAAATTGCAGTCAATGAAATAGAAAATGTGAATAAATCAGTTAAATAAAGATGAAATGTTTATATGCATTACTTAAAACAATTTTTTTTTCTTATGTTGAATTTCTTACAAAATGCGAGTTTTTTAATACGAACCTTGCCCTCGTTTCAGAATTAAAACAATGCCAATACAGTGAAAAACATGTTTCCTTTAAAAAAAAAGAATTTTTATTTCCCTATAGCAACAATTGAATTCATGTTTATCCTTAAAAATCTTTACAAAAAAAGTAAAGGCCAGTATCTTAACCATGGTTTCTAAGGTAAAATTCTCTACTATTAAACTCATTGTTTTCCAAGCAATATCTTTACATATAATTCATTTGTGTAGTAGTTTCCTCTTTTTTTCCATAAAAATAATAATTATGACGGAGGCATTTTCTGCGATTTTGGAATAGAAAATACAGTTTTAATTTTATTTTTGTATCAATAGAAAAATGACTCATTATAAAGAACTTTCAATTTGAAATCAAAATTTTTATAAATATTCATAAATAGGACAACAAATGAAAATAGAAATTTTAGTAAATATAAAACAATGATTTATTTCATGTATTTAGAATGAAATAAACCATTGTTCAAACAAAAAAAAAAATCTCAGTCATTATATGCATGAAAATAATATATGAGATCATAAGTCATTATATGGATTGCCCTTTTCATGCATATAATTATGTTTTTTAATAAAGAGAAACCTTGGTTTTATAACTAAAAATGTGTACTATTTGTAAAAAAAATTTTTGTATTTGCTAATTCATATTTCCAATCAAATGAATGCAAAAAAAAAAAGCCATTTATTGCAAAAGTAAAACTATCTATGTACTGCATCTATAATAAATGTATTGTAAAAGTAGGTCATAACGATATCAAGCCAAATCTTTATTTTAAAAATGTTATTTAAAATTTCAGGTACAGTAGTTATTCATAATTAGATACTTCGAAACTTTATAGATAAAAAGCAGTGGCTTGTGATTAATATCAACTATTTTTATGAGTAGTTTTAAATGAAAAATTTGTACAACTATAATTAAAATTGTACAAATTATTTTCTCTAAATATTAAAACTTGTAGTCGAATGTCGGTTTGTTTGTTTGTGCAGCTGTGTCTGGGTGTGGTCGAATTGTAGAACGTACATTTAACAGAACACACAATTTTATTTTCACAAGCGTACAAGCCCGAGCACGACACACTACAATATTTAATATACAACAGGTGACACATTTAAAGACATAACTTATATTTAAGTGGAAAGATTTCACTTCTTCTAAGCTGTAAATAAAGTTACTTAAGTACACGCTATATAGCGAAATATACTTCCTCTCCGGATGACAGTCGGTAGGCCAATTTATGCACATGACGATGCTAACTATATCTTCTCTCGGGGTGAGAGACTGTAAACTAAAAGTCGCTGAGGAAGCAGCGCCGGTCTCGCTGTACCTCTCTGGTGAGAGTCTCGCTGCCTCTGCAGAGTCTTCTGAACGCCTCAAGGTGTGCTCTTTCAATGCGTAGGAGGAAATATATATAGTTGCGTAGATGGAATCCGGTTACAAACTATCTTTTTTCAAGAAAAAAAGGAGCTAGAACCGAAAAAAAAAAAAATAATTTCACAAAAATCAATTGACACTTTTTAAAATCAGTTAAAAAAAAAAAAAAAAAAAAAAATCAGAAAATGTTGCAATATTTTTATAAGTTAATAAGCAATAAGTTTAGGGATTGCAGTATCGGACCAAAAGTTCAGTACCAGTATTCGGTATTTTTCAGATCTTGATACCGGGATACCGGTTTTAATACCGGTAGTAGAAATTTTTAAAAAAAAAAGAAAAAAAAAAGCAGGTGTTTTTTTGTTTTATTTGCCAGTTTTATTAGAGAATGTAATTATCACAAAAAACATTCGAAAGGGCAAACCATCTAATGCTGTCATTTTACTTATAATTTCATCCAAATTATCTTTTTCTTTTCAAATAGCTTGGGCTTAGAAACTGTGCTTAAGTTTGTATCTTCATCGCAATTAAATTATTTCGTCTTTAACAAATTTGTATCATGTTTCGTTTTTAGATGTGTATGGAGTCCACTTGTATTTTCTCCATTCACTTTAAAAATCCTTGAACATTTTTTACATTGTGCCACCACATTTCATCATATAAATAATGAAACCAAACCGAAGTATTATCAACTGATTTTTATGTTCGTATTCATTATTATGGGGTATTATTTATGAGTTATATATAATAAATCTGAAAAATAGTTTGAACTCTAAAGTATGATATGCAAATACAATGTAAATAAGAAATTCAAAAATTTAAAAATATCGTAATATTACACACTTTCCTCACAACTACAACCTTATTTTCACAGATGAGAATTTCTAGTTTTCATATAAGAATTCTGAATAAGAATTCACAGATAAGAATAAGAATTTCACTGATAAGAATTCTAAATGTCTAGTAAATACCGAAAAAACGGTATTTAAATTTGTGAATACCAGTATTACAAAATTGTACAAATGGCTCAAAATACCGGTAATCGGTATCCCGGTATTGCAATGCCTAAATAAGTTATCCTACAACATTTATATCAACTTTTAAATGGTTTGGCATTTAATTCACTAGATCTTTAATTTCTAAACCAATGTTTAATTTTCCGTCCATATCTTTTTTTTTTAATTTTTTCGTTTCTTCGAGTTTTCTTATTCTAAGTTCTAATTCTCTTTAAACATGTAGAATATTATGTAAGAATAGGTACGTATAATAAAATAGTATGCAGGAATAATAAAGTTTGTAGGATTTTAGAATAGAATAAAATGTAGGATTGTAAAAATAAGGATAGAATAGTATGTAGGATTGTAAAAATAGGAATAGAATAGTATGTAGGAATTATGTCATGTGCTTGAAATCTGGATGACTTTAGGATTGTTTTAAAAATATTAAAGATAAAGTTGAAAGCAAAAGGTTTAGAAGCGTTATTTATACAAACTAAACATTTTCCAATAACTATAACTATCCATCATATTTTAAACATCACAAATACAACAATTCACACTAAACGCGATAAGTAACGTGCTAGCTTAAAATTATCACCGGAATTTTACACGAAAAAAGCTTCATGCTATAACCCCATCTATGAAACCACTGTCATTAATTAAAGAAACAAGATTTTAACCGTATAAAAGCACTAAATGCTTTTCGAGGCAATTTGATTGCGTAAGCTAAGAGATTTCGTCCATCGCGAGATGTGATTGATTGAACGAGTATTACTGCATTTTTATCAGCCTATGAATCTTGCACATCGCTAACACTCATTGAATATAAATGATACTAACAATAGTAAAATCAAATTAGTACTAATAAATAATTAGTAAATGTAGTAAAAGTTAGAAGAAATAAACAGCATTGCAAAAGTGGATATATTAAATATATAGTGTCAGAAATTCACTTCTGAAATTCGTTTATTAACAAATAAAGTTGGGTTGTAAATTTTGAAGAATTTTTAACAATATCCTTTAAGAAAGAAAATAACAAAAAAAATTATTATGTAGGTAAGCATGATACAAAATAATGAATAATCAAATGAAGCAATGGTTTCTGATACGTTTTATTTCTTTGCTGAACAAAAATAATCACGAAATTATTAAATGTCTTTGATAAATATTAAAAAGCTTTAAAAATTTGTTGCAAAAGGATAAATATAGAATGATAATTCACTTTTTATAAAATGATAATTCCTAAAGGATAATTCTTTTATTATAAAATGATAATTCCAAAAGATAATTCTCTTGTTATAAAAGGATAATTCCCAAAGGATAATTTTCTTGTTGTAAAATTCTAATTCATAAATGATAATTCTCTTGTTATAAAATGATAATTCATGAATAAATAAAACAAATTTCTCATTAACATACATTTGCACATGTTTTTTAACTTTGCATCATATCTTTGTACATTGCAGATGCAACAATTCACACCAAATGCAGATAAGTAAAGTGCAAGCTTAAATTATCACTCTGAATTTAGCACGAAAACGCTTCATGCTGTAACCCCATCTACAAATCACTGTCATTAATTAAAGAAACAAAATTTTAACCGTATAAAAGCAATAAATGAGTTTCGAAGCAATTTGATTGCGTAAGCGAAGAGAGCAAGATTTGATTGATTGGACGAGTATTACTGGATCTTTATCACCCCGTGAATCATGCACATCGCCAACACTCATTGAATATAAATGATACTAATTTTTGCAAATTATCTTAGTCACTTTCCTACCTTGAATAATTACGTCTGCAGCCGAGCTGTTAAAAATGATCGTTTGATTTTAATGTTGAATAATGACATGAATACGGATAAATATATCTTCTCGACTCATTTACAAGTGGTCTCGTGAGCAACTAGTCTGTAGTATGGCAGAGGTTCAAATCCACTTGAGGAATACATTGCAGTCATTGTTTTCATTAAGGAGGAGACTGATTTCTTTGCCTTTGGTACCACAGGAATCGGGTTTGAATACTGGCGGTGGTATGGAAGTTTGTAATGGTTCGAATCCACTTTAAACTGTAGGTTCCGGTCTCATATGATAGCAGAGTGTTGTGAGGGGTAGTGTTACTCGCGTCCGTAACATATCTGCAAGCTACATGTGCCCCCCGGGCGTGTTAAATGAGTAACTGCGGTGCAGCTCTTTGCTTATAGACGAAAGATAAACTGTCTCTATATTGCCAGCTTAGAGCAACGACATATTTAATATATCTACTTTTATAATCTTGCTTACTTCTTCTAACTTTTATATTTGCTAATTATTTATTAGTACTAATTTAATAATATTATTAATTTTGTTTAACGAATAAAGAATAAAAAATAATTGTATTTATCAGCTGCATTAGAAAAAAAAATGAATAAATAAAACAAATTATCACTAACATACATTTACATGTTTTTTAAATTTTGCATCATATCTTTGTGCATTGCAGATGCAACAATTTACACTAAACGCAAATAAGTAAAGTGCAAGCTTAAAATTATCACTCTGAATTTTACACTAAAACACTTCATGCTATAACACCATCTATGAATCACTGTCATTAATTAAAGAAACAAAATTTTAACCGTATAAAAGCAATAAATGAGTTTCGAAGCAATTTGATTGCGTAAGCGAAGAGAGCGAGATGCGATTGATTGGACGAGTATTACTGGATCTTTTATCACCCGTGAATCATGCACATCGCCAACACTCATTGAATATAAATGATACTAATTTTTGCAAATTATCTTAGTCACTTTCCTACCTTGAATAATTACGTCTGCAGCCGAGCTGTTAAAAATGATCGTCGGCTTTTAATGCTGAATAATGACATGGATAAAGATAGATATATCTTCCAGTCTCATTTACAAGTGGTCTCGTGAACAACTAGTCTGTAGTATGGCAGAAGTTCAAATCCACTTGAGGAATGCATTGCGGTCATTGTTTTAATAAAGGAGGAGACTGATTTTTGAAAGTAGCCTCTTTTTGCCTTGGGGAATTTTTCAGGTATTACCCAATAAATGGAACCCAACACATAACGTACATATTTCTTCTGTCACGCCGTGCGGCCTGATGTCCAATTGGCTAGCGCTCTGGCCTTTGGTACCACATGCTTCAGGTTCGAATCCTGACGGTGGCAAAAGTGTTTGTTAGTGGTTTATTAGTGGTAGAGGGCTTAATGTGGATTCCGAACCACTAACAACACTGATGGCCGAGTGGCTAGCGGTCTGGTGCTCGGTCCACAGATTTCGGGGTTCGATTTCCGGCTGTACCATGGGCGTTTGTCGTGGTTCGGAATCTACTTTAAGCCGTAGGTTCCGCCTAATTAGCCGAAAGTGTGCACAAAATAACTGTAGAGCGACAAACCAAATCTCTCTCTCTCTCTATATATATATGTTAAGTTTCTAGTACAGAAAATATACAATTCGTAAACCAGCCATGCACTTACATTAGATTATTTGATTAAATAAGAACGGAAAATTAATAGAGAATATGCAATTAGTGAGTCTAGTCTGTACTAACAACTGCTGTATAAACATTAAAATTTAAATTTAATGAAATACTTGTGATCTAAAAGAAAGAATTTCTATCTTAATTTTTATTTTCTCTTTAAATTGTATTTATTTAAAAATTGTATGTATTTTTTTAATAAATACAATTTAAAAAAATCTTTTAGCAGAAAGAGATTTTTTAAACAATAAAATTTCAAAGCTAATGAAATACTTGTGAGCTAAAAGAAGGACTACCTATCTTCATTTTTATTTTCTCTTTAAATTGTTTTTATTAAAAATGTATTAAACATTGTATTTATTCATTAAAATTTCATAAATTGTATTAATTAAAAATTAATTGAACATCGTAGTTATTTATTAAAACTTATTAAATAGCATTTATCAAAAATTTATTAAATTATATATATTAAAAATTTATTAAATTGTATTTATTAAAAATTATTAAATTGTATTTATTAAAAACTGTATTTATTTATTAAAATTTATTAAATTGTATTTATTAATTTATTTAAAACATAAAAATTAGATATTTTTACTTTCTCTTTAATTGTATTTATTATTAATTGTATTATTAATTAATTTTTGTTCTTGAAGCTGCAGCTTACAACGAGGTTTAAAAATTAGGTTTAAAAATTTGTTTTCATTTAAGTAAAAAAATATTAAATGATTATTGAATTTATACAGTGATATACCGATATACTCGAACTCTGGAGTTATGCGGCCCCTAATTTCTTTGGTTTGTCTGCACTATTGCATTTTTCTATTATAAATAAATTTATTATAAATAATTTTTTTTTTATAAATCTCTCACTGATTTTTCTAAAGTTGTCTCATAAATTTAATTTGTTTTAGTGTACTTTCGTTGTGGTAAATCTTTGTGGAATCTATAGTTTCTTTTTTTTTTTTTACCTATAGTTTATTACTAAGCATTTTTTCCCCAAATGTGAATACTTTCATAATAGTAAAACTAAAAAGTTTTGAAGATGGGAAAATTTTAGTATTTTACAAGAAAATTTATAAATTCCAGATTAATTGAAGATGATTGTATAAGAATTATTTTAAATGATATTTGAGGAGATTTTAAATGATGAATATTTTAAATGATTTAAAAGTGGAAAATTATTAAGGGCATAAATAACTGCAATTTTATTAAATATTTTCTTCTAGGCTAGTGTTTTTGTAACCCTTGGCCCTAATTAAACAAAATGTATAGATTCTCGATATGCAAAGTAGTATTCCGTTGTCGAATTCAACTATCACGTATCTTAGGGGTAATGTACATATTGTATATAAGAGCTGACATTAAGAAACAAAATATGTCACTTTTATCAATTCAGGGGTGAGTTTAAATGCACGTAGTGTAGTACCCATACTATATACTTGGTTGGATATGCTTTTTGGTCGATTACTTTTGGCACAAGTACAGCTTTTTTTTTTTCCTAATGCAGCTGGCAAACACTAAGACAGTTGTCTTCGATGCCTTAAGGCAAGCTTTGCACTGACGTTACTCACGTAGCACTACCCAGGAGGTGCGTGCAGCTTGAAGAAAAGCTATGGACGCGGAGTAACAACACCCCAAAACGCTCCACGATCATGTTAGACCGGAACCTAAGGTTTAAAGTGGATTCCGAACCACTGCAAACATCCTTGGCAAAGCTGGGACTCGAACCCGAAATCTGTGGTACCGAGCGCCAGAGCGCTAGCCACTTGGCCATCAGGTCCCATAAGGACAGATTAAGGTTTATATTAATTATTATATTAATTAATAACTATGAACTGAAAGCATTCTATTACAAAATATATGTATTTGGAATCGGACATCTATGCACAACGTTGCTCAATGTGGAGACGACCCCCATTTGCCACACGATGTTAAAAATTATCACTGGATTTTAATGCGGAATAATGACATACTTGATACGGATATGAGAAAATAAAAGCAAACTAACCACTTGAAGTTCGTGTTAATATAGCTGACTTATCAGTTGTCTAAAATGTCACAGTATTTTACTTTACAAAAGTGATAAAAGTAAGTCACGTTTACAAAATGATAAGTTTTAATCAAAAAATTTTCCCTCTAAAATCAACGGAAATATTTTTTATGCGGTTATGTTTTTATAATCTTATGTGATGTTATCATTTGAACATAAAAAAAATTATAAATAGGCTTTTTGAAATTCAGCCGTTCAAAAAATTGTATCTATTTAACATTAAATAAATTAATAGTTTAAAAAACTAAAAACACGCTTTTAGAGTTAATCTATCTAAAAAGTAAAAAATAATTGTTAACATAAGAATAAAATGACTGACGAGAAAATGAATGTCACTGTTCTAAAAGCGTGGGGTGCTGGATATCAATCGTTATAATTTTTCACTAGTTCATTCCGAAATGCAGAGTTAGTGTAAAAATGTCATGCAAAGCATTTTGGAACAGTGACATTCATTTTCTCGGTCAGCCATTTTATTCTTATGTTAACAATTATTTTTTACTTTTTAGTTTGATTAACTCTAAAAGCGTGTTTTTTAGTTTTTAAACTATTAATTTATTTTTTAATTTTTTGTTTCATTAACTCTAAAAGCGTATTTTTTTAGTTTTTTTAAACTATTCATTTATTTTTACTTTTTAGTTTAACTCTAAAAGCATGTTTTTTAGTGTTTTTAAACTAATATTTAAATGAGGTCCCGGTACGGAGGAGTGGAACTATAGTTCTTACAATAATGTAATTGTGAGTAAAACAAAAAGGCTAAATGCGAATAGTCCGTTGTGCCACTGTCCCACGGATCTGATCGCTAAAAGTAGGGCCAAATCGAGCCCAAAGAGTCAGTTACAAACAAACAAACAAGCATTCAGGTGAAACTAATATAATAGCATATTAAAAAGAATCAACTGTTTTCTTTCTGAAAGATGCCTGTAAATGTTTCTTTGCAGCGCTATTAGTGTATATGAGGAGAAACAGATCTCCAGGGAAAAAGTCAGTTACATACATACATACATACATACATACATACATACATACATACAAACATACAAACATACAGGTGAAGCTAATAAAAGCGTATTAAAAATAAGTCATGTTTGTGATATTTTTAGATAAACTTGATCTATGTTTTTTTAAAAAATTAACATGAATTTAAATATTTTTATCTGCCATAACAAAGAATGCCATGTTTATTCAAGTATATACATTATTTATATTTCAGCATTGTGAAATATATCACTCATTATTTTCTTTGTGATATAAATGAGTTGAAATAAATTTGAGTGATTCTAAAAATTTAAGTAGAATCAAAAATGTTTTGAAGGTATACATGTCAAACAAGATAATGTCATATTTATGTAAGTATATACTATATATTATTCAAAACTCAGACATTTGAAATATTACAACCATTAAGTTTTCATTTTTGATAAAAATGAAATACATACATAACAGTCTGAAATAAATTTATCTTGACAAAAACATCCTGATTAATTTAAATATCTATAGAGATAAGGCTTTTTATGAATTTATAACAGACAAGATAATGTATGCCATAAGTATATAAATATATATATATGCATGTTTAAAATTTCATCAGTTGACGTAACACACAACAAAAAATTAATTTATTAAAATTTGAGTTTGTTAAAGAGGAATTTGAATAAATTTTTAGATTAATTCTTTTAAAAAATAAAACAGTGAATATAAACTGCTTTTATTCTGATATATTTTAGAGCTATACAAGATAATATTAAAATTACATAATTTAAATGCAGATTTAAGATTCTGGTATTTGAAATGATATATTCGCTACAATTTTTATTAAGGTTTATCTCCTTCAAAACTTTTAGACAAATTTTATTTATTTTAAAACCACTCAGATTCTTTTTGAAACTTCAACAACGAATTTCAATTTCTTTAAATAGAATTTTCATAAGTGATTATATCAAGATTACATATGTGAAATATATTTGTGTATTATACATTGAAACACTGCATTCATTGAAATTCCTATTAAAGATTTAACTTTGACATTGTTGATAAGTTTGATTAATTTTTGAACCAAATGAAATAATGTCGAGAATGCATATGTGAAATATATTTATATATTTTACATTGAAATTTCTGTTAAAGATTTAATTTTGACATTGTAGATAAGTTTGATTAATTTTGAATCATATGAAATGTCAAGATTACATATGTGAAATATGTTTATATGTTCTACATTGAAATACTGCATTCATTGAGATTTATATTAAAGATTTAACTTTGACATTATAAATAAGTTTGATTAATTTTTGAACCATATGAAATAATGTAAAGAATGCATAAAATAAATTATATTCATATGTTAATATAAATTTAATCTTTTGGAATATTACATTCATTATGCTTTTTATAAAAAAGATGAGAACTGTCCGTGTGTAATAAATGCAATAAATTTAACTAAAATAAAATATTTTTAATTCTACTTTTAGCCATTTTAGCTGTATTACATTCGAAAATTTGCGAAAGGACAAAGAAAAAAAAAATTAACCAAATCAAATTCTTGAGAAGTCATATTTACTTATCTGAGTATTTATTGCTATACTCACTTTTTTAAATAACTATAGAATAGCAGGTCAGTGACAAAAATAATATTAATAGTAATATATCCTTATATTATGAACATGAAATTTGTATTTATTATACTTAAATTTTACATATTTAAAAATTAATTATTATTTATTACACTTACAAAATTAAATTAATTTATTATTCTTAAAATTACTGTTATTATTGTTGACTTTTCATATTTCTTTTTTTCATATTTGAAACTAACGAATTTATTGATTCAATATCTGATGAAACTTTATTTTAGTATTGTGATTATTTTTTTTTTACTTTTATTGCTATTTTAATTGGTTAGAAAAATAAAATGATAAATTATGATGTCGACTATTAGATCACCTTGTATTTATTCATTGCATCAGGTGCGAAGCGATAAAATATAATAAAAGGAAATTTTACTCAAATTAAATAAAATGAGAAAACATATTTAAAACATTAATCGTAATATTGATTGGGTAGCAAAATATAATGGGCTCTCATGGGCTAGTGACTGGTGTTCAGGGCCACAGGTTTGGGTTCGAGTTCCAGCGTGTTCGCAGTGGTTCGAAATCCACTTCAAATCGCAAGTCCCGGTCTAATACGACTGTAGAGCATTGGGCGTAGGACTAATAACCTCACCCCGTAAAAAAAAAAACATCTCTTGTCTCGAAATCTGCCAGCAGGCAGATGACCTTGGCCCACCATGAGGCTGTTGCGCCAATGCAGAAATAAAATAAAACGATCAACCTTGATGTAATTATAAGTTATGTCAAAATTTTCTTTTTTTTTTTTTTTTACCACTGAAATAGAAGTACTATGTTATTTATTGCAACTGGGTAAGAACTTTGTAACAATTTCTCTGTATGTTAAATAGACAAGTTTTGAAAAGAGCAATTAACTTAGATCATACGAACCACATCCAATACAATAGGTACAAGTCTTAATATTTCCTGTTAGTTGAATCAACCTTAGAGAAATTGTCTGGTGGCAACTATCTGTTTAACCTTTGTGGCAATGAGATTAATTCTTCCCATAGAATGAGATAGAGATTACTATTTGCTGTATCGGGGAAGGAACACATGCTAGTGAAATCAAACCACTTATATAAATTTCCATCGAGTTCAAATGTCGCTGAAGAAATTGAACAATACCAGAACTTCCGATCTTACTCTACCCTCCCTTCCCCATTTCCTATTAGTATCATTTATAATTATAAACCGCCCATATCCAGTACAAAAATTCATATTCAGTCTCTTGAAATCCAACATAACATAATTAGTCAATCAATTTGTATCACATGGCAGTCAATGGTACATGAGAAACTCTGAATTAAACTCTGAAACTCTGAATCTCACCATTAAACTCTGTATAAAAAGTTTTGAAAATTATTTGATAGTCTTTTTAAACATAACAATTAACTAAACGATGCAGATGTATTCTTCCGTCATTCATATAAAAAGATCTCGAAAACTCCTTTTTTTAACACGTTTCTCCATCTTATATTTTGTTACTATCACTGAATTTATCAAAATGTGTATAAAAAACTTAACATTTTCTTTTCGATACAGGCAAAACAGTTCCTTAGGTTGCACGTAAATATACAAATAAACATTTCTTTACTGGTTAACATTTTCTTTTACTTGTATTGAAAAGAAAATTATCAATTTTTTCCCAACTGTTTATCTGCTTTCTTATAAAAGATGGAGTTTCTTAGAGGCTAAGGTGCTCCAATAATTACTGTATATCAATGACAAATTGTTATGTAACCTTTCTCTTCATTTTCATCACACTAAAACGACAAAGGAATCGTATTTGAGGCAATGAGATTAAATCTTCCCATAGAATAATATAGAATTCTTACTATTTGCTCTATCGAGGGAGGAACACATGTTAGTGAAATTAAACAACTTGTATTCTTTCCATCGAGTTCAATCGTCACTGAACACATCGAGCAAATACCAGAACTTCAAATCTTACTCTATCTGTCACCTCCTTACTTTTCATTCATAATTATAAACCACCCCATCACATTCAGTCTCTTGAAATCCAACATAACATAGTTAGTCAGTCAATTCTTACGACATGTCAATCAATGGTATTCTTACTATGTCAGTCGATGGTACATGAGAAACTTTGAATTTCCCTCACCATTAAACTATATATAAAAAGTTTTGCAAATTATTTGACAGTCTTTTTAATCATAACTATTAACAATTATCCAAACGATATAGATGTATTCTCTCTTCATTTGTATAAAAAGATCTCCAAACTCCCTTTTTAACCCCTTTTCTTTCTCATATATTTTGTTGTTATCACGGAATATATTTGTCAAATGTATATAAAAATTTAAGATTTTCTTTTCAATACAGGCAAAATATTTCCTTAGGTTGCAGATAAATATACAAATAAACATTTCTTTACTGGTTAGCATTTTCTTTTACTTGTATTGAAAAGGAAATTATCATTCTTTTTTCAGACGTTTATCTGCGATCTTATAAAAGACGGAGTTTCTTAGAGGCTGAGATGCTTCAATAATTACTGTATATTAATAAGACTTTGTTATGTAAACCTTGAGAAACTTTAATTTCGTTTACTCATCACACTAAAACAACATAAGGAAAAGTATTAGCCCATTATTAATTCTCTCTCTTCACGAGGGATTCCGCAGAATCTTTTTCAATTCCTACTATTAGCTCACACTCTCCCTATATATATATCTTGTTCAAATTTTCAATCGTTAATAAAATACTTTTTGTTCATCCACTCAAGTTCAAATACATTTTTTTGAACTTGTAGTGGATGACACATGTGATGTTAATACAATTTTTCAAATATTAATTCAGTGATTAAATTTAATTAATTATTTTTAGTTTTAAGTTGGGAAGAGGAAAATTTCAACTTTATAAAGGACTTTCTGCAATATAGTGAAAAAAGAGTAGGAAATGATTTAAAATTTTTTTATTATTATTATTTTTTTTATATTACTTGTTTGGATTCAGCTCTGTCGCTGAATTTCTTGCTAAAATTTGCTCAAACGATTGAATGATTCAAAATATTCAGAAAGAATCAGATTTAAAATTCCACTATTTTTAATAATAAGCAATTCAGAGGGATTAAATATTGATGAATGCATGTAAAGTAGAGATATCAAAGTTTTAGATTGAAAATACTCTGCGTCTTTCAAGAATCATCACCATCTTTTAGCAACTTTCAAAGAATGGAATTATTTCTTTTCAAAAAATATAAAAAAGGGACATACATCCTTGTTATACTTTAAAAATGATTTCATAGTTAAAATATGATTATAAATTAGAAATGCTGAATTTAGTTTTATAATTTTTGAATTACTTTCTCTTAGTCACATACTACATTATGAATATGCTTTCCAAACACGTATCAGTGTCCAATTTACATAATCCTCCCGATAGTCTGAAATTATTTATTCACAGAGATATCCAATCCTTTCGAAATGATACCATCTACGAGTATGATACTATCTGCGAGGATTCAATATAATCTTCTTCATTGTTTCATATGAATCTAAAAGATTCCACTGAAATGCTCTCAAACGACTGAATTAAAGAAAATATTTTACGACACTTTTTGCTCTGCAAGATAATTGTATGATACAATTAAAAATATTTAATGGTATTGCAATTTATTTATACGTAATAAACAATAATTGAATAATAATAATTGAATAATTCCATTCCTTGAATAATTTTATTTGGTATACCAATTGGAATTATTGAAGAAAATACTAAAATATGATATGCATTATAATTATTATAATTTAAAAATGAACAATAAAATTTTATAATTAAAATACGATTATAAATTAGAAATGCCAAATTTAGTTTTAGAATTTCTTTGAATTACTTTCTTTTTTAGTCACATCTGCACTATGAATATGCTTTCCAAACACGTATCAGTGTGTCATTTACATAATCCACCTGATAGTCTGAACACAGTCCAATCCTTTCGAATGATACCATCTACGAGTACGGTCAATGGATTCATTTGATCCTGTTCCATGAAACTCTTGTTGAATGATGATCGTTGATTAGCATCCTGCAAATTATAACAAGCAAAAACTATCTGCTGACTTGAATACCATCCCTCCTCTTCTAGAATAAATGATGCTGAGTACTTTTAATCTAGAACTTTTGACATCTCTGCTTTACATACATTCATGAATATTTAATCACTTGCTTGAATTGCTTGTTATTAAAAAACAGAAGGATTTGAAATCTGATTCTTTCAGAATATTTCGATTCATCCAATCGTTTGAAGGAAATTTCAACAAGAAACTGAAGCAAGGTTCGGCTACAGAGCTGAATCTAAACAAGTAACATAAAAACAATTTTTTAAGTCAATTCCTATTCTTTTTTTCACTCTGTTGCAGAAAGTCCTTTATAAATAATTTTCAATAATTTTTTTAAGTTTACCTGGCGCCATCTGTTGGTAGATATATGCAACTTAAATCTAAAAATAATAAAATTAATTAATTAAATTTAATTACTGAATTAATATTTGAAAAAACTGTAGTAACAACAAGTGTCATCCACTACGAGTTCAAAAAATGTATATGTTTTGAGTGGATGAATAAAAAAAAAGTATTTTATGAACGATTGAAATTTGAACAAGATATATATAGGGAGAGTGTGAGCTAATAGAAGGAATTGAAAAAGATTCCCACGGAATCTCTCGTGAAGAGGTGGCGGCCGAAATAGTGTTTAAGTGATTAATTATCTGATGTAAATAGGCGGTAAATCATTGGACTCAAACTCTGACCCCAGGTGTGAAGTTGTTCCGGCTAGACGTCGCACGTGACCTCAGACGATTCCACGCATCAATATGCTAATGAGGCAGGTCACAGGCCATGCGGCTCTCAAAAGTGGCCACTTACATCCACCCTCGATTCAGCCACGTTTTCCAAATTCTTGTGAAAAAGAAAGGCGTTTTTAATTCCTTTTTAAAGCTTTTTTTGCTGTCCAGCCACTACTTTATTATTTTATTTTGGAAACAATTTTTCATAGAAGCTGGAGGTTATACATCAAAGAAGTTTTTTTTTTTTTTGGAAAGATTGGGGGATTATTATTTTTAATTTTTTTTTATGGATGTTAAGGTTTTTTTTTTATTATTTTTTTTTTTCTGTACAACACTGTAACTGTGACGAAAGAGACGTGTTGGGAGTCATCAGGGATTTCTCTGAAGCGATCGATCACAATTATTTTGTCGACAAGACAGAACTTTGAAAGGAAATCTATCTTCACAGACAAAATAAGTGCAGAAATTATATAAACCGACATTTCCTTGTTCGCGGATGATAAATATATTTTGAATATTGAAATAAACGCACTACTGGCATATTATAAATTATTACCTTTTTTTTTTGCGTTTATTTATTTTCTTTTAGAGATAAACAAGTTTATCTTTGTAGTATTTGCAGAAAAGTTCTTATCGATATACAAAAATGTAACTCCTCTAAGGGCCTTTATTAATAATAAATAAAGAATTCTAATCTACAAAATTTTCATTTGAATAAAACAAAAAAGAATAGTCACAGAATATATTTTTAGAATTCAGTTATAGACTATATTATGTAGTATATGTTCTATTATAAAATATATTCTATGACTAGAACAGGGATGGCCAACCTAAATGATCTTACGGGCCACTTTGAAATGCATCATAATATATATAAAAAGTATATTTCCCCACATTAGATTTAGACCTAGTAAAGACATTTTTTTTGAGTAAAAATTGAAGCATAATGAGTTATTATCTATCTTTCTCTGTTAATCTATCTTCATAGACAAAAAATAAGAGCAGACATTTTTTTGTTCGCGGATGATAAATATATTTTGAATATTGAAATAAACGCTCTACTGGCATATTATGAATTATTAAGCATTTTTGCTTTTATTTATTTCCATTTTAGAGATAAACACGTTTATCTTTGCAGTATTCACAGAAGTTCTTTTCGATATAAAAAATATATAATTTCTCTAAGGACCTTTATTAATAATAATAATAATAATAATAATTAAAAAAAGAATTCTAATCTACAAAAATTTCCTTTGAATAAAACAAACTCATTCAGAATTTTTCTCTTTTTTTGCTTTTTAATGGTGACTTTTTGAATGAAAACTATACAACAATAATGTCAAATTATGATTAATATACATGTCATTTAATAATTATCAGCAAATCTGCTTATAACGAAAATAAAAAGACTTGTAGAAATTTAATGATTAATAATAATAATAATAATAATAATAATAAAAAAACACAAATTGCCAATAATAAAAACTTTCTTACTTTTTAACTATTAATACATAATTATTGTTAATATATGATAAAAATTAATAATAATTATGTAATTGATTTTGTTTATTATTGATAAATAGAATACTCTTAATCAGAATTTTAAAATTAAAAATTAGTATTGTTTGTCCTGTCTATAAATCGGGCAAGATTTTTACTTCTTTTCTATTATTTTATAATACTTACTTATTTTAATTTATGTTTTTTACATCAATATTGCAAATTTTAACTTATGTAATATTACTTAGAATTTTAAATAAGAAAAATTAGAAACAAAACTAAATTATAAATTTTCATAAAAGAAATTTCTAAAATAAACTTTTGCAATTTTAAATAACATACCATTGAAAGTTGTCAAGTGATTAAATAATGTTTTCACTATTTTATATACATAATGCTTTCATTCAATTAGCATACATTAATATATTAAAAACCTGTCTTATGTGCATTATTTTGCTTATTATGCTTTAATTGATAAAATTACTATTAAGTATTTAATTGATTTTGTTTATTATTGATAAAAATATCATTAATTAGAATTTTAAATATAAAAATTAATATTGTTTGCGCCATCTACAATTCGGGCAAGGTTTTAATTCTTTTCTATCATTTTATAATATATACTTTTTCTTTTAACAAACATTTTCAATTATTCTAATTCATTTTTTAATTAATTTTTGTATTTACGTCATAAATAGGTGTACATGTTGAAAATATCTTTATATAGTACCTGCTTGATTTCAAATAAGAATAAAGAATGGGTGAACCTAATAAAATGATAAATAAATAAGCAAATAAATAATAAATAAATAATAATAAATAAATAAATAATAAATAATAATAAATAAATAAATAATAAAACTAAGAAACTGTTGAATAAAACTAAGTTCGACCCATTGAAAATTCTATGCTTCTTTTATATAATGCAATGTATATTCAGCTAATTGATACGTATTTAATTCCTCAACAATTGCGAAAACTTAACTGATACAACGTTTGTTACAATTTTAACTTAGAATTTTACTAAAAATATTGTTTAAAAATTTTGCTTTTATAGATATTTTAATTTGAAACTTTGTGAAAACATTGCTTTTTCCAACAAGAACAACGTTTGGCAACCTTAAAAAAAAAAAAAACCCTTAGACATTCTTTAATAAATATTTTATAAACCTTATTTTTTTAATGTTCTTCTTTATGTTTATTTAATAAACACTATTTATTTAAAAATACATCCATATTAAACTACATATTAATCTTCATTTTGTAATAAATTAATAACAGTATGAATTAGCAAAACTTTTTATAATACTTAACAGCTGAAGATGTTGCTATGTTGAAAATCTATCTCTTGTAAAGTAAATTAATCATTTAAAATAGTAAAGAATTTGAATACGCCAGAATTCATACAAAAATAAAGAATTAAGTTTGTCCATAAATATATGAATATCGATTGTGAAAAAAATCCTTAGAATAGGTTGTGTATGCCTGTTAAGAACAAATTCTGCATAAATTGCTTATTATTTATGATAATGCTATCAAAAACTAAATTTGAAAGTTACATATAATTTATCTTATTTATATTTATAAAATATTGCTACAGAGAAAATAACAAAAGAAAACTTTTATTTTATGCTCTATATTGCATTGATTTAACGACTGTTTTATTATTCAGTTTGATTTTTGTAGAAGCCAAATTTAAAAGAGATACTAAACTTTCACTAATCACGTGATAGTTTTCGAACATTATTAGAAACGTTTTATAAAATACGTTGATCTACAGAAATTTGTACATTGCAATGCATTATTGCCTTTTTCGGATACAACCTTTAAAATTCAGTAAATGGAGTTTGAACTTTGAAAACTTATTATTTTGAACATACTATTATTATAATTATTATTATTATAGGTTTGAATCTAATGAATTCAAACTACTACTAAACAAATCAACCAACTACTACTATTAAAATGGACAAGAACGACATAGTACTACTGTGCCCAAAAAGTAAAATCAATTTTCAATTTAAATATCCCGGGCATGTGGAATTTCATTTTTTTTCTTTTTTAGGTTGTTGACACTGTCCTTGACATCTGTGTGAAATTTCCCGTCAAAATACACTGTGAGACACTAAAAGTGATTTCGGCGATTTTTGAAATTTTTGAGAACGCTTTGAAGACGAAGCGCTCTGGTCGGCACTCAGCCTCAACCGAAGAAGCACACGTTCAGAAAATTAAAGATGTGGTGCTTGCAAACCGTCGATTCACAATTATTGCTGATGATGTTGGAATTTCAAAAGGATCGGCCAATCCCATTTTAAAAGATATTTTGGGCCTGAAACGCGTCAAATCTTAACGGTACCGAAAATACTGAATTTTTCAGAAAAACATCGTCGGATTGAAGTGTGTGAAACAATGCACTTTTTGGAAATAGTTTATCGTTCTTTTCCATTTTTGAACTTAATTTCAAAAGGTTAGTCATATAAATATTTCACTTAATTGATTCAAACTATTATGTATAGAATTTTCTACTACTACTACTACACCATACCATACCGCATCAGTGTGTCTAGAGCTGAGTTCCCCCTATACAGTTTGTGAATGACGTGGATGAAATGAATGGACACAAGATGGAAGCGGAAAATTTTGAATAATTCACGGTGATGCAGAAGTTGAACAATGAGGAAAATTCTTACAAAAACAAAACTGAGTATCAAGAATTAAAAATTTTAAAAAGGACGAAATATGAAATGTGAAAATATATAGTAGATACGTCAGGTAAGATATTAGAACAAATTTAAAGCAATGTAATACAATAAACACTACATAGGAGAATATTCAAATCAGAGAGCTGAAGGAATATTCATCAAATCAATTATTATAGAAATTAGAAAAAGAATAATAGCTATTAAAAAAATAGACAGTAGAAGCAGTTGCTGCAAAATTATAAACAAGGGAAATAAAAAATGCAGGAAGATATTACATAAGAGATAATTTGCTAAGTACATAACTAGATAAATGATATCCACTTAAAAATTAGGATTGCTCAAATTAGAATCTATATGAAATAGAACAATGAATTGTTTCAAATTTAGTGTACCCTAGTATAGAACTGTTTAACTTCTCTTTTGAAAGCCTTCTGCAACATTCTATACGTTTCTGCAAACAACATTTAATGCAAATTCTTTGCTCAATTAATTCAGGCATTTCAAAAATCGCGGAAGTTTTAGCGTCTCACAACTCCAAGCGTAACTCGAACACTAATGAATATTTTGACGTCAAATTTTACACAGATATCAAGGACACTGCCAGCAACCTAAAAATGAAAAAAAAATGAAATTTTATAAGTCCCGGAATTTTAAATTGCAAATTGGTCTCACTCTTTGGACACATTAGTATAGATGTTTTCAGCCTACATTGGAAGTCGGTGAGTTTGCCGCCAGAAAATCATTGGAAGAATTGAAATTTAGCCTCAAGTTGCAGTCAATGCATCCCCTGCAATACCCGATCCAAAATCCTGGTTTTAATCAGCACAAAAAACAACAACAATAATCAGACATTGTGCGGTAGTAAGTGAAGAAATTCTTGACAGTCTCATTGCTGTCACAATTGCCCATTTTCTCATTGCTGTCACAATTACCCATTTTCTCATTGCGGTCACAGTTACTGCACAGTCACAGTAGCCAAATTTTTGAACGTAATATCAAAAGGGTAGTCAAGTAAATCTTTTAACTTAACTGATTCGAACTATTATGGTTAGAATTGCCTAATTTCTCTTTTGAAAAGCTTTCTTTAAAAGCCGTTATAAAAATATAGATGTTTTCAACCAATATTGGTGAATTGGGCCTCCAGCAAATCAGTGGAAGAATTGAAATTTACCCTCAGGTTATAGCCAATGCATCCCTGAAATACCCCATCTGAAATCCTGGTTTTAATCAGCACAAAAAAATAATAATCATACATTGTGCGGTGGTAAGTGAGGAAATTCAGGTTGACAGTCTCATGGACCACAGAGTGATTCCTGTCTCGGCCATCAAGCGATGCGGATACCACAAAGACACAATAAATTCAGTTTTAAGGATTCCTTTCCACAATGACCTATCATCCCCCGAGTTTTATTTTTGACAAAATGCACCTCTGTCAAATATAAAACATATTCTAAATTTTCATTAATACCATCGATTTCTTAATAAACAGGATTAGAAAAGACATCAAAGACATACGTTGATCTACAGAGGTACATATGTACATTGCAATGCTTTATTGCCTTTTTTCGAATGCCACCATTAAAATTCAATAAATGGACTTTGGAAAATTATTATTTTGAAAAGACTATTATTATTATTATAGATTTGAATCTATTGAATTCAAACTATGTTGTTCTTGTCCATTTTTGAACTTAATTAAGTGTGATTAATTGTTGATTAATTGACTGTTGATTGATTGACAATTGTTGAATTGTTAATTAATTATTAACTTGAAGTGTTGAACTTAATTAAGTGTTCAAGATTTATTTGACTACCCTTTTGAAATTAAGGGTAGTCAAATAAATCTTTTAACTTAACTGATTCGAACTATTATGGATATAATTGTCAAATTTCTCTCTTCGAAAAGATTTCTTCAAAAGCCGATATAAAATTAAAGATGTCTTCAACCTACGTTGGAAGTCGGTGAGTCGGGCCGCCAGCAAATCAATGGAAGAATTGAAATTAACCCTCAGGCTGCAGTCAATGCATCCCTGCAATACCCCATCCGAAATCCTGGTTTTAATCAGCACCAAAAAAAAAAAAAAAGCAAAACAATAATCAGACATTGTGTGGTGGTAAGTGAGGAAATTCGGGTTGACAGTCTCATGGACCACAGAGTGATTCCTGTCCTGGCCATCAAGCGATGCGGATGCCACAATCCATCTTCCGCGGATGACAGGAAGAAGGCCCAACAAATTCAGTTTTAAGGATTCCTCTCCACAATGACCTGTCATCCGGCGACTTTTATTTTGACAAAATGCACCTCTGTTCGTGGACAGGCTGATAACAACGGATGGTTGAAGAAGAAGGAGAGGGGGAGAAGTCTGGCGGAGTGTGGGAGTTCCGGTGGTGACAGGTTTCAGATAGTGCGCTTTGACTTCCCGACACTCACCTGTTTGATGGATACCCGCGATAAGACATCCGTTTTCTGTGTTGCGAGAGGAATCGATACTTTGTACTCAAATAAAGACGGTGTTTGTAAACAAATAAAAGCATTATGTTTCTAATACTTGAGTCAACTAGTTTTTATCTGGGTTTTCTTTATAGGTAGTCGTTACTCTTGAGTGTCTGTGAGTATGTACCTGAAAAGAAGTGTTTTCAGTTCATAATAAAGATTTCTACTTCACCTCACATAAGTAATAACAAAAAGGTGAGGTGTTTTTTCACATTTTGCTTGAGAAAGTGTATCACTATGTAACAAATTTCTTTTTATGCAATATATTTAATTTTTATCAGGTTTGCCTTTTATGCAATTATTAGCCTTTTATGCAATATATTATCCATTATGCAATATCTTTTATGCAAGAATGAAAATTATTTTATTCTTCAAAGCAATGTAAAGCATGGCCTTGAAGAATATCTAAAAAATTATAGCTTCAATGTAACTTTGTAATACAGTCATTTCAAGATGAAGGGCCCTTGATCTGAGGTTCTTAACCATTGTAATTTTACATGTATAACAGAATAAGCATTACTCGGGTACAGGGTGGGGGCATAGAAGATTGATGACCGTACTAGCTTACTATACATTACCACAACAACTTGGAACGAATTCCTTAAACGGAGCACATAGCTTCAATGCAATACGGTAATTTCAAGATGAAGGGCACTTGATCTGAGGTTATTAACCATTTTAATATTTACATGTATAACAGAATAAGCATTACTCGGGTACAGGGTGGGGGCATAGAAGATTAATGACCGTACTAGCTTACTATACATTACCACAACAAATTGGAACGAATTCCTTAAACGGAGCACATAGCTTCAATGCAATACGGTAATTTCAAGATGAAGGGCACTTGATCTGAGGTTATTAACCATTGTAATATTACATGTATAACAGAATAAGCATTACTCGGGTACAGGGTGGGGGCAAGAAGATTGATGACCGTACTAGCTTACTATACATTACCACAACAAATTGGAACGAATTCCTTAAACGGAGCACATAGCTTCAATGCAATACGGTAATTTCAAGATGAAGGGCACTTGATCTGAGGTTATTAACCATTGTAATATTACATGTATAACAGAATAAGCATTACTCGGGTACAGGGTGGGGGCATAGAAGATTAATGACCGTACTAGCTTACTATACATTACCACAAAAAATTGGAACGAATTCCTTAAACGGAGCACATAGCTTCAATGCAATACGGTAATTTCAAGATGAAGGGCACTTGATCTGAGGTTATTAACCATTGTAATATTACATGTATAACAGAATAAGCATTACTCGGGTACAGGGTGGGGGCATAGAAGATTAATGACCGTACTAGCTTACTATACATTACCATAACAAATTGGAACGAATTCCTTAAACGGAGCACATAGCTTCAATGCAATACGGTAATTTCAAGATGAAGGGCACTTGATCTGAGGTTATTAACCATTGTAATATTACATGTATAACAGAATAAGCATTACTCGGGTACAGGGTGGGGGCAAAGAAGATTGATGACCGTACTTGCTTACTATACATTACCATAACAAATTGGAACGAATTCCTTAAACGGAGCACATAGCTTCAATGCAATACGGTAATTTCAAGATGAAGGGCACTTGATCTGAGGTTATTAACCATTGTAATATTACATGTATAACAGAATAAGCATTACTCGGGTACAGGGTGGGGGCAAAGAAGATTGATGACCGTACTAGCTTACTATACATTACCACAACAACTTGGAACGAATTCCTTAAACGGAGCACATAGCTTCAATGCAATACGGTAATTTCAAGATGAAGGGCACTTGATCTGAGGTTCTTAACCATTGTAATTTTACATGTATAACATAATAAGCATTACTCGGGTACAGGGTGGGGGCATAGAAGATTGATGACCGTACTAGCTTACTATACATTACCACAACAACTTGGAACGAATTCCTTAAACGGAGCACATAGCTTCAATGCAATACGGTAATTTCAAGATGAAGGGCACTTGATCTGAGGTTATTAACCATTGTAATATTACATGTATAACAGAATAAGCATTACTCGGGTACAGGGTGGGGGCATAGAAGATTAATGACCGTACTAGCTTACTATACATTACCACAAAAACTTGGAACGAATTCCTTAAACGGAGCACATAGCTTCAATGCAATACGGTAATTTCAAGATGAAGGGCACTTGATCTGAGGTTATTAACCATTGTAATATTACATGTATAACAGAATAAGCATTACTCGGGTACAGGGTGGGGGCATAGAAGATTGATGACCGTACTAGCTTACTATACATTACCACAACAACTTGGAACGAATTCCTTAAACGGAGCACATAGCTTCAATGCAATACGGTAATTTCAAGATGAAGGGCACTTGACCTGAGGTTATTAACCATTGTAATTTTACATGTATAACAGAATAAGCATTACTCAGACTCAGCAGGAAGGTTGATGGAATGATGGTGCCCGTCGCACTGCTCCCATATTTTTGCCACCACAACTGTTAACGAACCCCCTTGTGTATGTATAAAGCATGTGTATGCCCCACACTTTTACTTCATTTCTTTAAAATATAATAAAAAGATTTTTCATACTCATCGCTTGCATATGCATAAGTTTCGGCTTTTTCATAATATTGACATCGGTGCCTTATGGCTAGCTCTCTGGTCAGAGTCTAATTAGCTAAAAGTGTGCACAAAATGCTCGCAGAGCGAAAAACCAAAAACCTGACTACTGGGTTGCGAATCTGTTTACGAAATTTTTAAAACAAAAATTATACCAATCAACAATTAAAGAAAGGAGGCCTGATTTGCCGAGTGGCCAGCTCTCTGGAGTTCAGTACCACAGGTTTCGGGTTGAAGTACCGGTGGTGCTACGGTTGTTTGTAGTGGTTCAAAATCCACTTTAAGCCAAGGTCCCGGTCTCATATGACTGTAGAACGTCACAGAGCCCATTAAGACTTCTTCTCGCCCACATCATTCACAAAATGTAAAGGGACAACTCAGATCTAGGCACAGGGATGTGGTGTGACGTTGACATCGTATGTCATGAATTCAAATTGAAATCTCTTTGTCTCCTGTTCGAAAATAACGATATGATAAAAAACGATATGATATTCACATTCTTTGCTAGTGAATTTGCTGTTCGAGCGAAAAGACCTGCCCATATATGTTCTATTCTCCCAGATTCGACATTAAAACAATCTCGTCATCATTGAAATAGAATGATTTGCCTCAATTTAGTTGCATTATCTTAATAATAACGAGTGTAACGAGTCTTACGAAGAAAACAGTCTTTCATTTTCGTTCCTCAACAATTTCTCCACAAAAATTATCAGGCCACGGACGACCTAAAGGTGGGTTTCCACCGGATATTAACATCTCCCTTCGTAAATCGCCTGTCAATTGATAAATTTGATCTCTTCAATTATCAGGCTTCCGATTAGCTGACCCATTTTATGATGTAAAATATGGGTATCCGGTAGAAATCCATTTCACGAGTTTGTATTGTCACTTCACAATAGACTGATATAAAGTACTACTGTGCCTAAAAATTAAGACCAATTATTATTATTTTTTTTTTTCAAAAACTCTTTATTTATTGTTCCAAATTTATTTCATCGTCTACAAAGTAATTCTCTCCGGACATAATGCACTTATGCCAATTTTTTTTTTCAATCCTCAATGCATGCTAAAAAGTCATCCGCAGGGATGGCCTTCAAAGCGCGCGCCGACTCAGGTTAATAAAATTTCAAAATAATAATATTATATAATTAAGATCATCAACTCTAATTAAAATAATTTGACTACCATATTTCTTAATTTAATCTTAGTTCCAATCAACAATCAGTTCAATTTACAATAGTTCAATCTAAATAATACAATAATTTCTTACAGTAGCAAAGAAAAGAAGAAGAAATTTGAAACAAGATAGAGTTCCCTTTGAGTACAATCCTATTACGGACTGTCGCGTCATCACAAGTGTTGACTGCAGCTACTTTGTTCCTACTTGTTACCCATGCGTAAAATTGTCGAACTAAGGTGCAAAAGTAGGCGCTGAATGGGGGAGTTCCCACCGATCAGTGAAAAGACGGAAAACCACAGACACCGATCTTCTAGTAAGTTAAGTGATTTATATGCTAAAACATGGCGTGACAACTTTTCAGAATGCTAAGTGGTGTTTTTAGAAATAGCGTTAAAATAGCCTTCCTTTCATAAAGTGAGTATTCCAAGATGTTGCCTTGTTTGGGTTGTCTGTAATTTGTAACCACGCCTTTTTCTTGAAGATGTTCCGATGTTCCGGAAACCGATACTTTTGATGCTTGCCGAATTGTGTTCGTCGGCGAGCTGTGAGAATTGAGTCCCGTCGACGTCAACCTCCCACTGGTGGGTAAATGTTTGCGGAGGAATCTCGCCAAGAATGTGGTAGCAAACCTCCCATTTGACGGTTCTCGTTTAAAGGGGTTTAAACACGCCACTCCCTTTAATGCCGAGTTTAAAAAATAAAAAATGTTGTTGGAATTTGTGTGGAATTCGGAGGAATGTTTGGTACCTTGAAATTCTAAAGGGATGTTTTGTCGTATTAAAAGAAGCGTAAGGTATCCAGGTTAGGTCCAGCGTATGGTTTACAGGGGGTAAAAAACTAGAAGGGTAGGTGAAAAGGGTGGTATTTGTCGGGGAAAAAGGTTAAAAAGGGTCGGACAGATCAACGGATTGGTTCCTGAACTGGGCAATGAGATTCTATTGGTAAGTATATAATATAATAAACATGAACTAGAGATTTATGGAGAAAATAATAAAGATTTAATGAATAAAATAAGTAAAAATATTACAATCTTTATATATAAAATATTACAATCTTTATACATAAAATATTACAAATTATTACAATCTTTATATATAAAGTAGATGGGCCTGAATGGCCGAGTACACACAGGTTTCGGATTCGAATTGGTACTATGGATGTTTGTAGTAATTTGGAATCCACTTTAAATTGTAAGTCCTGGTCTAACAGGATCATAGAGCGTTGTGGAGATATTGTTACTCCACGTCCGTAGCTTATCTTCAAGCTACATGCACTTTCTGGCCTTAAAACATCTAAGACAACTGTCTAAGTGTTTGCCAAAACAAAACAAAAAAGAACAAATTTAGAACAAAAAATAAAGAATTTATATTTAGAACAAAAAATAAATATTACAATCTTTATTCATAAAAAAAATTTTGTCAGAAAATTTCTGACAAAATAGAAGCGTATATTCAATTCAAAACAATTGAATATTCAATTCAATTTAAAACAAAATATTTCGAACAAGAATAATAAATTTAACGTTGTGTATGTATACCCATATTATAAGTAATGACTGATAGATTTTAGTTGAATACACTGCCGACAGCGGAAGCGTGTAAAATTATTATGAAAAATGGACTTGTTCTTCTAAAAAGGATGATTTTCCGTTGGATATTTAAATAATTCTCGTCGTAAAACAGCAACCAATCTGAAACACGAACTGCTGTCTAATTACGCTTTCGATTATCTGACTTTTACAGGCTTTAGTATTAAGTGAAAGATATTAATATTCGGTATATAACCAATTTAAAGACTTTCAGCAGACATACTCTATATTTTAAATCATTTCCTATAATATTAAGACATCAACCCATAGCCATGAATGAAGATGTTCAACTTGTATGTTAATTGTGTAAAAGGCGAAGTAATTTATATATTGATGAGTGTTTTAGATGGACTGGAATAAAATAAGCAGTATGAATAAGTAGTACAGTTTGAAAGAAAATTTTTGAAGAACATATCAAGAATTCTATATTGTTTGAATCTCTGTCTTATAATTTTTTTTAAATATTAAACATCTTAAAAAAGGCATTTTAAATCGTTAAGTAAATTCTAATTTCGATTTTTAAAATATTATCTTTTAACAAAGAATATAATAATATAACTATAATGTTATTGTATGTATTTATAATGCCAATTGAAAAGCATAATTGATAAACAGATACAATATTATGTTTTACATAAGAACAAAGTCCTTTAAAATTCATTAAAAAAATGAAGTTATAAAAGTTTTCAACTACATACAAATATAGCTCAATGTATTTTCATATTATACATTTTGTTTTTCTTATTTATAATAAGACAATCAATGGAACGGTACACAGCGTTAAAAAACATTTCTTTTTCTCTACTTCTTTAATAGATTTCTACAAAGATAATAAACTTATCGGTTTAAAAAAAAATGCTCTTAAATTGTTTAAAATAAAAGGTCCTAGTATAAATATTTCGACTTGTTAACCTGCCAGTTTTTGTAGTGGCTGATTTACGGAAAAATGAAAAAAAAAAAAAAAAAAAAAAAAAATCATTATTTTATTGTATTGAATTGAGCTTTTGCCCCCTCAGGTTTTTGTCTTTATACAGTAAAACCTCTTGAAGTCGAACCTCGATAAGTTGAAAACCTATACAACTCGAAAATTTTTTTTTTTGTTTCCTTCCCTTCAAGCCCCAAAAACCTCCATTACTCGAAATTTCAACCCTCTATAAGTCGAAATAATTAGTCAATCCTCACAAGGCATTTTGGTATATATTTACGTAACTCGAAAAAAAAAAAAAAAAAAAAAAAAAAAAAAATTGGATCTCTGTATCTCGAAAATTAGCAATGTTTGATTTTACAATCTTTTTACAACCTTCACAACTCGATCATTTGAAACTAATTACCTCTATAGCTCGAAGAAAAATAAGTTACCGACTTTAAGGATTTGCCGACAATGCAAGTCATTGTTTCTTAGAAAAACAATGCATGAGTATGCAGTAAATAGAATAACCAATTCTATGAAATAGCAACTCGGAAGAAAAAGATTTTCTGCTCTTTATAGATCTTTAACTTATCTCTTCTGCACTTTTTAGGAGAACGATCGATTTGTCTAAAATGATAATAATAATAATAATAAATAAATAAAATAAAATAAAAATAATAATAACTAACTTTTTTAATACATAATATTTTTAACTTTATAGTTGTTTCGGAATTATTTTGTTTTTTTATTGTAGTACATAATATAACTTTTAAGTTGCAAATAAACATGTTTATTACCTCTGTAACTTGAATTTTTATTTATTTTACCTCTCTAACTCAAAATAAGTCAGAAAGAATCTAAACCTCTACAAGTCGAATATTACCTTACGAAATCAGCGTAAGTCAAAATCTCCATAAGTTTTCGACTTATGGAAGATTCTATATATATATATACACAATCAAAATATGACACAAATTACTATATTTGACGAAAGAAAAGTATTCCACTGTACTATTAATAAACTTACATCCTGGAATTCCAATATCAGTATCAATATTCCAGAGGAAATTCCAGGAACAAGGATATTCCAGAAACATTAAGTCATCAGTACTTTTTAAATCTGTAATCTTTAATTTCATAATCGTTAAAAAAAAAAAATGACCGCATTTTACAATATTCGTAAATTATCCGCACTGAGGGGGCTTTTCTCCCATACCTTCCAAGAAATAATAAATCACTCCACCAATATATGTGACACCATTTCTTTTCTCACGCTGCTAATTAACGGAAACCGCGGTGGCCAATAAAACATCCCCGTCAGTCATAAAGTCACAAGGTTTTTTTCACTTGAACCGATTTTTGCCTCACAAAACAAGCTGTACTGCCAACTTACCTGCTCTAAACAAAAGGTTATTCTATCTATGTAGTTCATGGTATCGGATTACTTCCTGTATACATGATATTTCGCTAGATGAGTCTTTGACTTGCATGTAGAATTTATATTTGGGGCAATATATATTGATTATATGTATACAGCTGAGTAAAAAGGTTCAGAGCCAAAATTCCAAAACATGACGCTCTGATTGGCCAAAAACAAATTCACACGCTGCGTATGTCACTTCAAACAATACAAAAGTGACCAATAAAGTTGTAGTTTATGGTGTAATTAGCAAGTCAATAAAAAAAGGGGGCTTTTTTTTCCGAGGTTCTAGAAATTTTAAGGGTGATTGTGAGTATGAATAAAATTCTCGGAATCAGTCGTAGCAATTTTTCAGAATTATCGGTCAAATTTCGGTACACACTCTCTTCCGACTGTGGTTAGCGCTGAATTTCACTAAACTACGTCTTATCGGATTTTTGGAAATTGTGTGTGAAACAAGTTAGATCATTCAACTTTTCAGAAAAACTTCAACATAAAATTAGAAGAAAAAACGTCATGTGGTCCATATATATGGCTAAATATTTTCCTTTTTACCTTTGCCTAAGAAATCATATGATCTATTTAAACACACCTGACCTGTTCGCCGAGTGGCTAGCGCTCTGGTTCTCGGTAACGCAGATTTCGGGTTCCAGTCCCAGTGGTGCCATGGATGTTTGTAGTGGTTCGGAATCCACTTTAAACCGTAGGTCCCGGCTGTAATATGACTGGTGAGCGTTGGGCGTATGACCGACAACCCTATCCCGTGAAAAGGAAACATCTTCTGTCTCGAAATCTGCCAGATTAAAATTTGCAAGCATGTTAAAAATGAGATAAATCTAAAAGAACTTTTTACTATATAATATAATTACAACACAATTTAGTGGCCAGAGTGGATAGCACTCGCTATCCACAGGTTTCGGGTTCGAGTCCCGGAGATGTTGTTTCCATGGATGTTTGCAATGGTTCGGAATCCACTTTAAACCGTAGGTCCTGGTCTAATAGGATCGTAGAGCTTTGTGGGTGTAGTGTTACTCACGTATGTAGCATATCTTCAAGCTAAATGTGCTCCCTGGATAGTGCTAAATGAGTAAAAGCGATGCAGCTCTTGCCTCTATGGTATAAAGATGAACTGTCTCTGTATTGCCAGTTGCATTAGAACAACAACTTCTAAACACACTTATTTTAAAGATCCAAAATTTAATGATTTTGTATTATGTAGGTATATTTTCGTAATATGTACCATTTTCGAAACTTGAGAGCTACAAATTTTTTGGACAGCATAAATTCAAATTTTCTGAATTTTGGAGAAATTTTTTTTTTCTTCCGAATCCAGTTTCTTTGTTCTGATAAAAAAAAAAAATATTTTTTTTTTCTGACTGCTACATCTATGGATTATTCTTCAAAAATATATGTAACTGTAAAAATGACATTTAATATTAATAAAATGTCAATATTTAAGAGATAAAAATAATTAATTTAAAAAAAAAAAGTAAGATTAATTCAGCGCGAGACCTGTAGCCACTCGGCCATCAGGCAGTATAAAGCTATCTTCAGGATGTTATAATTAATTATTCTTATATAATTATAGCTAATTAACTATCCTTATATAATTACAGATAATTAATTTTCCTATTATAATTGATTTTCTTTGGGTTTATTAATTTTTTTCGGATTTTACGGATTTCCTGGGCAATGTGTTTTCATACCTGTGTATACAACTATGTATGTATATTTATACATTTTTAATACACAACAATGTATATTTATATATTGTTAATATACAAAAATGTATTTTTATACATTGTTAATATACAACAATGTATATTTATACATTGTTAATATACAAAAATGTATTTTTATACATTGTTAATATACAACAATGTATATTTATACATTGTATAATATACAACAATGTATATTTATACAACGTTATAATATACAACAATGTATATTTATACAATGTTAAAATATACAACAACATATATATATACAATGATATAATATACAACAATGTATATTTATACAATGTTATAATATACAACAATGTATATCAATACAATGTTATAATATACAACAATGTATATTTTATACAAATTTTTATGTTCTTTATTGGCCTGCAAATGCAGTTTATGCTGTTCAACCATTTGATTTTTAAAATATATTTTCAATTTTGTTTCTTTTATTATAAGCACTTCAAATATTGAGAGCTTTCTTCCTATTTTTTTAATTTTTTTTTTTTATGGATTTCAATGGGAGATACGTCGGGATTTTGCCTTGTAAATGCAACGGTGGTCATTTACTTATTTATTCTTTATACACCCCAAATACAACTGCAAGGTTAAATTCATTAAATGATTGCAAAAGTTAGACATCAAGATTTCTTTTTAATTCAATTCCTTCTATTAGCTCACACTCTCCCTATATATATCTTATTCAAGTTTTCAATCGTTCATAAAATACTTTTATTCATCCACTCAAGTTCAAATAAATTTTTTAAAACTTGTAGTGGATGACACTGGATGTTAATACAGTTTTTTCAAATATTAATTCAGTAATTGAATTTAATTCATTAATTTTAGTTTTATATGGGAGAAAAAAATTTCTCTTATATAAGATATTTAGCAGTATATAAATTTAGGAATCAATACCGTCCGTGACGAAGCGTGTAGATCGCTGGAGAGAAATTTCTTTTTTAGGGTTTTTTTTCATTCTGGGTTCTAGTTTGAGTCAAGGAGAGAACAAAATGGAAAATGAAACATGTGAATAAATTAGTGAGATTGAGAGAATTTCTTCTAACTTAAAAAAATGAAGGAAAATTATTTTTAAAGGACTTTCTGCAATATAGTGAAAAAAAGTAGGAATTGACTTACAAAAATTTTTTTTTTTTATATTACTTGTTTTTTTTTTTTTTTTTCTTAATGGGTTTCAATATGAGGCACTTCGGGGTTTTTGCCTTGCAAATTCTATGTTGGTTATTTACATATATATTCCTTATATATCACAAACTACGACTGCAAGGTTAAATTCATCAAATTTACAACAAAAGTTAGACATCAAGATTCCTTTTTGATCTCATGTTTAAAATGTTTACATCGAACCAAGGACCTCCTAATGGACTTTGAAGACATTTCCAGCTTTGATCTTTTAAAGTCGTACCTCTAGCGGAGAAGGAAAAAAAATATACCCAAGAACAAATAGCTTTGAAGAGGGACCTTTCACATTTGGGGAAGTACGGAAATCCTTTAATGTTGTGACCTCGCCTTCAAGTTGCCACCTGATAGCTCGGCGCAGACTCAAGTGGCCTGTGCAGGCCATCAACAAAGAAAACTGCGCCGTAAACGAATCCTCTTCAAACCAATTGCTGGCCACTCGCTCATTCCCCATGTTTGTTCTTCCCAAGCTGAGTTCTTCTAAGTGGCCAGGCTGTGCTAGTCCCTTTTTTTTTTCTTCTTCTTCTCTCTCTCGCTGTCCAAGAGAGTAAAAATTTTCCTCCATTGTTGGCAACAGATTCTACAGAAAGCCATAACTGTGTACACTAAACAGAATTTGGCATTATTCTTGATGGCAGCTGTACAACTAACAGAGAATAGAACTGTTTGGTTGTATTCGAACTTACAGTTGTTTCTGGTGTTATTTCGTGTTGTAGAGGACAAGTGTGCTTGGATATTTGCTCAGGCCATAATATTGTGGAACACAAATCCTAGACATCTGCTATTCCTTAAAAAATAAATATCCTACGTTTGACTATAAACACAACCATAGAATAAAATAAAGTATTACAATCATTACGTATTATATCTAACAGGCCGTACTATATCTAGGCAGTAATTATTATGGAACACAAATCTCTTGCCATCTGATATTCTTTAAAAATAAATAAATATCCTTTGTTTGATTATAAACACAAACCATAGAGGGCATCAGAAATAGAAGCTTACAAAAATAAATTATTACAATCATTATGAAATATATGTAATCATCATATATAAGAAATAGAATCTAAACAAAAAAAAAATGCTGCAACTTAATTGTGTTTGAATTTGTAAGTATTTCTGAAATAGTTCTTTGGTATCGTTCTTTCATATATTGGCCAGGCTGTACTAATCCTTTTTTTCCCTCTCTCTCTCTGTCCAAGAGAGTAAAATTTTCCTCCATTGTTGGCAACAGATTCTACAGAAAACCATAACTGTGTATATTAACAGAATTTAGCATTATTGCTGGCTGGCAGCTGTACAACTAACAGAGAATAAAACTGTTTGACTGTGTTGTTTCTGAACTTTCTTGTTGTAGATGACACGTGTGCTTGGATATTTGCTCAGGCCATTTTGTGGAAAAAATCAGACATGCTGCTAAAAAAATTAAATCATTTTGACTATAAACACACAAAATCATCAAAAGTAAGTTACAAAAATAGATTACATCTGTACGTATTCTAACAATAACTAGATGCAGTAATTATATGGAACACAAATCTTTGTTATTCCTTTAAAAATAAATAAATATCTTTTGTTTGATCATAAACACAACCAAAGAGGGTATCAGAAATAGAAGCTTACGAAAAATAAAGTATTACAATCATTACGAAATATATGTAATCATCCTATATAAGAAAAAGGAATCGAAACTTAAACTTAATTGTGTTTGAATTTGTAAGTATTTTCTGATATAGATCTTTGGTATCGTTCTTTCATATATTGGCCAAGCTGTAGTAGACCATTTTTTTCTCTCTCTCTCTCTGTCTGTCAAAGAGAGTAAAATTTTCCTCCATTGTTGGCAACAGATTCTACAGAAAGCCATAACTGTGTACACTAAACAGAATTTGGCATTATTCTGGCTGGCAGCTGTACAATTAACAGAGAATAGAACTGTTTGATTGTGTTCGAACTTGCAGTTGTTTCTGAAGATATTTCGTGTTGTAGAGGACACGTGTGCTTGGATATTTGCTCAGGCCGATTTGGAAAAGAACAAGCAGTAAAATAAATTACAATTATTTGTGGAACACAAACCCCAGACAACTGTTATTTCTTTAAAAGTGAATAAATATCCTTTGTTTGATTATAAACACAACCGAAGAGGGCATCAGAAATAGAAGCTTACAAAAATAAAGTATTAAAATCATTACGAATTATATGTAACCATCATATATAAGAAAAAGGAGTCTAAACAAGCACAAAATGTTGTAACTTAACTGTGTTTGGATTTGTAAGTTTTTCCGAAATTGGTATGGAATTCTTTGGTATCGTTCTTTCATATACTGGCCAGGCTGTACTAGTCCCCCCTTTTTTTTTTTTTTCTCTGTCTGTCCAAAAATTTTCCTCCATTGTTGGCAACAGAAAGCCATCACTGCGCACACTAAACAGAATTTGGCATTATTCTTGCTGGCAGCTGTACAACTAACCGAGAATAGAGCTATTTGGTTGTGTTCGAACTTGCAGTTATTTCGTCATAGCAAAATAAAACTATTAGAAGGATTTGATCACCACCGAGACATTGCTTGACCACCACGAGTATACAGTTCTTGCATCATTATATTTGCTATATTATTTCTTTTCACGTTGTTTTCTCTTGTTCTTTTTTTCTTTTCATTAGCTCCTTTTTATCGTCCAAATATTATTCTTTTCTTATCATGTACTTATTTATCTATTTTCCATTCTTTTTTGCATTATCTTTCGGGATGTATAGAAGTATCTTTTTGTGACATTTATTATTATTTTTTGTAAGTAATTTTTTAATTCATATCTGTCACATAACAACTTGAAATTCCACAATATTTATCTCAATGAGGTTAAAAATAGAAACACTACATAATTTATTCTAAAATGAGCTTAATATAGTAAAAAAATCATAACGATGACTGATTTTAAAACGAAACATCAGTAGTTTTCCATTAGGTAATCAAAGTCAAAATGTGAGCAATCGAACTATGCAATTAAGTTCTTTTCAATGAATCTGTTACATTATAATTGGTGAAAATTTGGGCAACATTTACATCTGCCATAAAATCTCTTTAATGAAGAAGTACCGAATGTTCTAATAACAAATATTCTAAATGGATAAAATATCCATATCTGTCTAACTGTATCCCTCCAAGAATCCATTTTTCAATGTCCAATTTTTTATGGAACTCTTAAAACTGAACCCAGAAAAATAATCAGAACAAATTTAGATGCACGGAAACCATATTTGGTGCGAAATCTCAGTAGCTTGAGTTGGCATTAAATTGAAGCGATTAAACCCAAGGTTTTTAAAATTTGAAATTACTCATCGACATATTTATTATCAGAACATTATTGTATCATCTTCCATAAAAAGGTTTGATGCAAAATTTAAAATAGAAAGCTTATTATGAAATAATTTAAAAATTGATTTCAACGTTTAGAGCAAAGAATAATAACCGAGTTTAATAAACGTTTATTATTATTATTATCATCATCATAAAAAGAAGAAAAAAACAGCAAGGAGAAATAGCAAAGGAAATAAATGTTTTGTTTTTAAATAAATCGCATTCGTTTTTTAAAAACTTTATCAAACTTAGCGATTGTCGTTAATATAGCGATGTTGTTAATACGCCATGTCGTTAATGTGGCATTTTTTTAATATGCCGTTTTATGAACCATTTATTTCGTATCGTCACACAATTTAATATTTTAATTCTAAAAAAGGCCTGAATGCCCGAGTTCCGAAATAGAGCTCGATGCCACAGGTTTCGGGTTCGAGTCCCAGCGGTGCCATGGATATTTGTAGTGGTTCGAATCCACTTTAGACCGTAGGTCACGATCTAATATGACCGTAGAGCGTTGTCTTGATATTTAGTCCTTCAACCCTCGTGGTTCCTCGCTAAAAGTAAAGCTAGATATTATTACCCTTAGCCATGAACCAGTTGCCTGCGAATGGGTCTTTTGGACCTGGTGAAGGTTTTCCTGCATCAGAAGGATTAGTAAAAACAACAATTCTAAAAATGGAGAAGAAAGAGGACAGTTTAGAAAAATACGTTTAAAGGTTTGGCCTGTCGCTCTACGGTCATTATTTTTTCACACTTTAGGCTAACTGGACAGTTTAATGGTGATTCCGAACCCTAACAAACATCCATGCCATCACCAGGATTTGAACTTGAAGCCTGTGATACCAAAGACTAGGTAACTATCTAGCCAATTGGCCAACAAGCCGCTACTTTTAAAGGTTTGGTTTGGTTTGTCGCTCTACGGTCATCTTGTGCACACGAGGGCTAAACAGACCGGGATCTTTAGTTTAAAGTGGATTCCGAACCACTCACAAACATCCATGGCATCATCTGGATTAGAACCTGAAGCCTATGGCACCAAAGGCCAGAGAACTAGCTACACAATTGGCCATCAGGTCGTTACTTTTAAAGGAGACGAAATAGTGAAGTAAAAGATTGTAATCTCATTTCTCATAAACCGGATATATGTTTATATGCAAACGTTTAATTTAGTTTTTTAAATAATTCTGTCTAATTTATTATTTAAAGTAAATTTTTCAATATATATATATCTTGCAAAATTTTATTTGATTCTTGTTTCATAAATGCAAGTTATAGGAGGTATAGAAGGCAAAAAAAAAAAAAGTAAAGAAAATGAACTCCTTTAAACTAAATATTTAGATTTAAAAAAAATATATATATATATAGCGAGTTTATTTGAAAAACAAATTTTGGTTAATAAAATTTCACATTAAAGTTTTTGCTTTAGCAATAACGTGAAATGATTGGATTTCCAAAATCGTCAAATATTCAATTTTAGCACACAAGTACCTGCTTACAAGAAATTACATACAAGCCAATATTCGTAGGTGGATTTTATATTTGCAGTTTATTACAGTTAATAGAAAATATTTTTTTTCTTATTAAAAACTGAATTGAACTGAAATTTCTTTCTCTTTAGTTATTTATATTCTAAAAATAATTTAAGTCGGTACTTAAATCACCGGCTTTTCTATTAGTAGGTGTAACCATGGCAACAACTCTCTGTGATAAATTCCGTTGAATCTTCTCAACTAATTTTTATCAAATGCAAATAGTGTAATTTAAATATAGGGTGTAAGCAAATTTTTGTCCGATTTTTAGATGACTTTGCATAGTTGCTTTTGTAATTTTAAGTGTAGGTATGGTAAAAAAGGATATGAATTCAGCTCATTATAAATATACTTAAATATGGAAAGATAATGTTTTTTTTTTAATTTGACTATCTTTCGATTAAACACTTTTAAACAGGTACGAAAATAGCGTTGGAAATTATATGCCATTTCTTTTTCGCATTATTGAAATGGATCAAATTATTTTATAAATTAGTAAAGAGCCATAGACATAAATTAAATACGCGAAGAATGCTGGTAAATTACCGATTATTATTTTATACTAATTGCTTGCTAATTATTTAGTAATTTAATTATTAGATTCTTTTGTCTTTTACTTGGCTAATTCTATCTTGGAAAATTTGTTGCTCAGAAAGTCAGATTATCGCTTTAAGTTCAAAATGAAGTTTTATAGTATTGGACCAGAGCATTGGACATTTTTAAAGATTGTCATCTAACCAGCAGAAAAAACTATTTTTTTAATACCTTGGAATCTATCTACATCCTGTGCATAGAAAGTTGAACATAAAAGTAGAATATAAATGTTACCTTTAACAGCAAAAAATGCATATTTGATAGCTTTGTTACCATCCTGTGCATAGAAAGTTGAACATTTTGATTTTTTCTAATTGGTGACAAAAGTATATTAATTCAAAGTCATCGCGTGTAAAAATAAATGCTTTCATTCACAAAATGGAAACAAAATTATGAATAGTTTGACCAATTTAACAGCAAAAAATGCACTGAAGATTTAGAGCTTTTTAACGACCGATCTGAAAGAGTCGTAATTTCGACAAAGCAACACCGCGTCAAATAACCGCAGAAATCAATGCGGGACGTACAAGGGACTTTTTTTTAAAATTTGGCTTTCTTCATTTGCCTGTACCTGACATATCTTGGCCCTAATGAATGTTAGCCTGGTTTTTTCAGAGATAACATTTTGCAATTGTTTCATTCTTTTTTTGGCATGAACTGCTTGGTGCGATATTATATTAATGTTCATAGGATTACTTGCTTATTTCATACCTTACTGATGATGTACCATTACACAAAGAACATTTTTCCAACGATGATTGTCTTTTTGGTATTTAAAATACCATCAACGTTACGTATACATATTTTTTGCTCCAACGACTCTTTTCTATAAACATCATCTTTTGTCAAGTGTACATCCATTGCAAAATCAATTTGTCTTTTTGGAGCTATCTTCTTTTCTATAAAGAATCTGCAGTCTAAAATAAAGAGGAGCTATCGAATTGGGCTTTTTAAATTAAGAAAACTTGACTCGAAACCGATAAGCAATGCAGAACCAAAAGCTTCTTTATCTACACTGGTGTCCAAAAGTTAAGCATAAATCGTAAAATGTGAAACACATGGAGTAAATATTCTTAAAATTATTCCAAATTTCTTGCGGATATTAATTGGGTGAAGAAGAAACATTGGGTTTATGCAAAACCTTTCAGTCGACTACGTCCTGCGCGAAACACCTGCGCATGTCGGAACGCAGAGAAACCGATTCACGCAGCATAGGCATTTCAGACAAGTTTCGTGCAACTGCTGTACGAAGGAACGTTGTTAACCATCAAACAAGGTAAATGATGGCACAAAGACGCCAATTGGACATGTTTGCGAAAGGAAGAATCGTTGGAATGCTGGAATCCGGACGATCACAAACCGAAGTGTCTCGAATTTTGAATGTGGACCAGTCTGGATCTCAAGACTGTGGCAGAGGTTTCAAAGAACGGGAGATGTTACCCGACAACCAGTATCAGGTCGACCAAGAGTCACAACCCCAGCCAAGACCGATATCTGATAATAAGTGCGCGATGTCAGAGAGGCAGTACTGCCAGAGCACTGGGTTCGGCGCTCACAGTCACCACAGGAATACGAATTTCGAGACAAACTGTTTACAGGAGACTCAATCATACTGGCCTGTATGCCAGAAGACCAGCAGTTTGCATTCCCCTCACGTCTGCGCATAAACGCGCTCGTTTGAACTGGAGTTTGAAACATCAACATTGGAGTGTGGGAGAGTGGGCAATGTGATGTTCAGTGACGAGTCCCGGTTTAGTCTGAGTAGTGATTCTCGTCGGGTAACGATATGGAGAGAACGTGGAACACGTTTTGAACCAAGAAACATAACGGAAAGACATAATTTTCCATCAAGGGGAGTAATGGTATGGGCAGGCATCATGATGGACGCCCGCACAGACCTCCATTTCTTTCACACAGGGTCTGTGACCAAAGATACAGAAACGAAGTTCTTGAGCCTTATGTTCGCTTGTTTCGAGGTGCTGTCGGTCCTGACTTCATATTCATGGATGATAATGCACCAGGTCAGCGATCGGTGCTGGTTGATGACTTCCTTGAAACGGAAAACATCCAGCGCATGTCGTGGCCTGCGATCTGCCTGATTTAAATCCTATCGATCATGTATGGGATATGCTCGGGAGACAAATTGCAGCCCTTTCGCACCCACCATGCTCCGTTACAGAACTGAAGAGAGCTCTCCAAGAAGCTTGGAACCATTTGAGCGTGCCTGGGCTGTGCAGCGTGCCTGGTTGTCAGAGGTGACCACACGCCTTATTAAACTGCAGCATCAGTATTTTTATTTAATGTTTTTCTTTCATTTTTTTTTTAAAGTGTGAATCCTTGCTATGCTCAGTTTTCTTTCAAACTGCTACTTTTGGATAATAAAATTAATTATTATCATTCTTTTGATTTGCTTTCTTATTTTTTAACCATTTTGCACTCGCATATCACGTTTCCCGCCATTCTGATTTACAGTTCCTTCTTTATTCACAAAATTATCCATTATGCTTAACTTTTGGACACCAGCGTATATCGGGGAAGCGCATGATAAATTTTGTAAACCACAAAGTTCTTACACTGGACTCGATGAAGGCTCCATTTAAATACTATCCTTAAAGATTTTGATTGCAAATTGCCTGCCATAAAGGGGGCACAATTCAACAGCCACCGGGATTCAATTCAGAATTTGCTACAGTTTTAATGGCAATCGATTTCAAGTCTAGGTCCTTGCGCTCGTGTTACCATATTGTGTCCTTTGCGCTCGTGTTACATTTATTGAAAGCAACATCTAACTTAAAATCGTAGTACAAAAATACCTTGTAATTTGCGCTTGTGCTCTTGCTAGAAAATATCCTTTGCTGAGTCCTTGCGCTCGTGTTACCAAATACTCTATATTGTCCTTGCGCTCGTGTTGCAAGTACTCTGTATGCACATACTTCCTTAAATGTTATCCTGGAAGGTTTTGATGGCAAAATGAGGGCACAATTCAACAGACACAGGGATTCAAGTCTGAATCAGTTACAGCTTTAATGGCAATCCATTTAAAGTCTAGATGCCAGGTATTTGAAAACAACATCTAAAAATCATATTACACAATATGACATACAGTTTGCGTTTGTGATGTTACAAAATACTCGTGTACTCGTGTTACCAAATGCTCTGTATTGTGTCCTTGTACTTGTGCTACAAAATACTCTGTATTGTGTTCTTGTACTGATTTACCAAATACTCTGTGTTATGTCCTTGTGTTCGTATTACAAAATACCCTGCTTTGTGCCCTTGTGTTCTATTGCAAAATCGTCACCGACAAATTTAAAACACAATTATCTGAAGATAACACCTCTTTACACGTTTGCGGCATTTAAGCCACAATATAAACAAACGACGGTATGTGCATCCGAGGTGTGTTATCTGCGTGTGCCTTTTGTAGGACAGAGGAGAGCTCGTCTTTTTTCAAGGTGTCAACTGATAGCGAAGAAAGTAAAAGTCAAGGCTCGAGCATTGTAAGCGCCGGCGATAAATCTCTTGGGATCATATTTACTTCCAGATATGTCAAGTGTGACATGCCACACGGCAAACAAGAGGGTAATTCATAAAAATAAACTATATCTAGACAGCTTGTTTGATGGAAGACGCCTTTTGAAAACCACATACAAGTTGGAATCTGAAATGTTTTCGTAGTTTTGAGGTAATTTTTAAACGTTGTTTTTTTTGTAAAAAGTCTTTTCAACATAGAATACAATAGATCAAGTATAACAAAAGGGATATACATTGAAATCATCGGGCAACTTTAATGTATTGTCATTCATAATCATTGAGGCATAATGAAAAATAAGCTTTCAGGATATTTATTTTTAATTGACTCAATTTTATTTAAAGAAAATAATTTTAGGACAAAATAATATGCTTACAAATTAGTATGAACTTATATGATTTAGTAACATGATAACAGTTTTGAAATTTTTTTACGATTTAACATTATTTTAACATGAATTCATTTAATTAACTTCCCTTAAAGATTGAAGAAAACATGTTTGCATGATTTAAATAACGCTTTAACGAATACATTAATTATGATTTACAACAATCGTGATATAATTTTTCAATTAAAAAGCTGTCATTAAAAAAACCATATTATACGTTTCGTTTCAAACGTTAAATACATAATACTTATAGTTTTCGATGTATATGCTTTTGGCTTGTCGGTCTACGGTCATATTGTGCACACGAGGGCTAAACAGACCGGGACATACAGTTTAAAGTAGATTCCGAACCTCTAACAAACATCCATGCCACAGCCATTATTCGAATCTGAAGTCTGGGATATCAAAGGCTAGAGTGCTAGTCACTTGGTCACAAGGGCGCTTTTAGATGTATAGTAGAATTCCTTTTACACAGCATCTTTTCGGAAACCATCTAATTTGTCAACAACTTCTTTAAGAAAGAGATATTCAAAAGATGCAATTCCTTTTTTTTTCATATTGTATGAGAGAAAAATTACAAAACTTTTATTAGGTAGTCTCAATTCATGGGAGAGACAGTGTATACATATCTTAATTACTATGATAAAATATTTATACTTATCAAAATTTATAACTTTTGATAAGTATTAAAACAAAATTTGTAGTTTTTGATAAGTACGTTGTTAACTTTTCAAATAAAGGAGTGTAGAAAATCATGCTTTTAATAAATTGAAACATTTTTACATTCAATATATTTTTACATTTTTTTAATAATTTAAATATCTTTTTTTAATGATTGACAATTTATCTTTCTCAAACTCAGAAGAAAATTTTTCAATTTGTTGTAAATATATTTATTAACATGTATTAAATACTCACATTAATTTAATTGATGAACTTATAGTATAGTAGTAATCAATTTAAAGATTTATGTAAATTATAACTAACACAATTTTCAACTTCCTTCTATTAGGTCACACTCTCCTATATATATCTTGTTCAAATTTTCGATCGTTCATAAAACACTTTTATTCATCCACTCAAGTTCAAATACATTTTTTTTCAACTTGTAGTGGATGACACTTGATGTAATGCAGTTTTTCCCAAATATAAATTCAGTAATTAAATTTAATGAATTAATTTTAGTTTTTTTTTTTTTAGATTTAAGTTGCATATATCTACCGATAGATGGTGCCAAATAATCTTAAAAAATGAATGAAAATTACTTATAAAGGACTTTCTGGAATACAGTGAAAAAAAAAGAAGGAATTGTTAAAAATTTTTTTTATATATTACTTGTTTTCTTTGGGTGAAGGATTATTCTCAGTATGTGTTTTGGAGCCTCGTCGGCTCTAGTCTCTGTTAACACTGACGGAGATTGTCGTTCAACTAAAGTTTCATATAACGGGGTGTATGCATTAAAATTTGTTAGGAGTAAATTCTGTGTAAAAACGCTGCTTTTACTATTCAAGCTGAGCAGACAAGTGCAAACTTCCAATCCTCTTTACAGGTTTTTTCAGTGAGGTCTTGAGGAATTTCGACATCTTAATGGTTATGTACAAAATAATAATAATAATATATTATTAATTGATAAAATAATTACTTGCGTATAGTAGGTAAAAAGTCCTTTTATTTTAATCTAAAGGCTTTCTTCGTGGTGATGATTTTGATAAACAAAATTATAGTCTCAATTTTAAGATTGCATTTATTCTCAATTTCTTGGGTTGCACCTAGTCTTATTGGCGTCCAAATGCTAAAGTAGATTCAGATGAGAATAGCTTTTTCAAAAGAAACAGATTGGCATTTCAGCTCAGACAAAATGATAACGAAACTATCTTGCTGTAGCCAGTAACTGCGGATCGTTTGAAGACTACGTCAAAAGAAGAACCAAAGTGTAGAAACCAGTTCTGACATTATCTTTGGTGCAATATCAGTCTGGGAAACGTTCTACCTCTGATATCTTTGTATAAGAATTAAATTTATTCTATAGAATGCATTAATTCTTACTTCCAAAGACTGCCAGTCTTTACCATAGTTTAGAATTGCTTTTACATATATGTTTGCGGACCTATGCAAACATTTGATAGCATTTAGTTTAATGCACCATTAACGCCAGTGATAAAATAAAGTCACTTACAAACAACTGAATTTTTGTAGTTGATGTCTGATTGGAAATTGACTCCAATTCTTATTAGTTGGTGTCTGTTCTTTGAAGGTTATATCATATTGATTTTTTTCCTTCTAAACATTAAATACTTGTTTCTTCTGAATAAAAAGAATGCCTTTACATTGTTTATTTTACTTACAAGTCTATTTATTCTAAACGTACGTTCAGATAACAACCAACATACCGGCGCCTAGAGTGGAGAGAGATAATTGATTGAATCTGTTAGCTTTTGTGTAATGTATTCTCCTACCGGGTTTTAAAAGCTTTTTGTAACTTTTTTTATTTTATTTTTAATTTCTGTCTACTATTTATAATTTCTGTCTACGTCTACTTTTCGTAAATAAAACTTAACCAAACTAAATGTTCTACAATGGTGACGTTTCGAATTAATTCCGTCAAAGTTAGGATGTGTTCTAAAATTGGTTATGCAATATACATATCGTAGAAAAAGTTACGTTTCATTTTATGAATTGACAGCGTCTTAGACAAGATATACTCATTTTCTTGCGTTTTTATTTTTAAACATAATAATATAAATTTGTTATTTAAGTTCTTAGCAATATGCACTGCTTACTTATTATTAATTTTTTAATGTCCGTTATATCATAGTATAATTGTGTAATTTGTTCTTGTATGGGTATCAATTTCTGATAATTTATAAGCAAATGCCGAGAAAGAGGTTATTATTCTTTATTTTATCGTTGATAACAAATCCTACAAACCACGGGTGGCCAACTGGCCTCCAATATTTTTAAAGCCCATGAGATTTATCACATTTAAAAAATTAAATTTATTTTATAATAGCCAAAGTAGTGAAAATCAATATATTAAAAAATACATCATGCGTACATTTCCTATAGTCAAAAATCAACTGTTTAAATTATGAGAAAAAAATTAACTTTGCTTCTAATATAAGATTCTTGCGAATATATGACGGATATTGCCTGTTTTATTTATGAGTTCGCGGAATAATTGAATTATAAATACCAATCATGATGCAACACCAATAAATCGCCAATTACGATAAATACTAATTGCAATCACGATTACAACACTAATTACCATGTGCAAATATCAAAATTGAGATGGATTTGCAAAAGCTAAGTGAATAAGTGGTGAAACAAATATCGCACAAGTAAAATAAATATTTTTTAATGATTTCATTTTTTTATTTCATTTCTATTTATATATTTTTTATATATCATTTTTAGTTCTATATTTCTTTTTACAATGTGCGTTTAGTATCATTATTATTATATTATCTATGTTTATTTGTAAGAATAAAAGTAAACACAATAACTCATTATGTTTCCATTTTTCACTCCAAAAAATGTCTATAATGGGTCTAAATCTAATATGGGGATATATAATTTTATATGCGGCCCGTGGAGTTATGATGCTTTCCAAAGTGGCCAGCAAGATCATTTAGGTTGGCCACCCCTGCTTTAGACAATCGTAGATGACCTCTGTGATCTAAATCTGCCTTTCCTACGAATAAACGGCCAATTGGCTAGCGCTCTAGCGTTTAGTTCCACAGGCTTCAGGTTCGAATCTTAGTGGGGGCATGGATGTTTGTTAGTGGTTCGGAATACGGTGCGTTAAACTATAGGTTCCGGTCCTAAACTGTGCAAAAAATGACAGTAGAGCGACAAACAAAACTAAAATAAACACTTAACAAATCGAAATGATTTAAGATGGTGATGTCACGAATTCATTCCCTTAAAGCTATGATGTGTATTAAAACTGTAGATGCAATATACATATCCTAGAAAAATGTTGTTTCGTTTTATGAATTAACAACGTCTTAGACATGATATAATTACTTATATTTTTTTTTAAACATAATACAAATTTGATATTTAAATTCTAGGCAATATGTACTGATTATTTTATTATTAACTTTTTAATCCCTGTTACGTCCTTTAATCGTGTATTCTGTATTCTGATAATTTACAAATCAAGTGCAGAGAAAGAGGTTATTCTTCTTCTTTTTTTTTTTTAATTTTTTTTTTTTTTCTTTTTATAACTAATCCTACTGACATTGAGATGGTTAAAATGGACGGAATTAAGGAATGTTTTCTTTAAAAATGTAATATATATAATAATTATATTATATTATTACATCCTCATAGTGACGCAACAGCCCCACGGTGGGGCAAGGGCGTCTGCTTACTGGCAGATTTCAAGACCAAAGATGTTTTTCTTTTTACGGTGTAGGGTTATCAATCTACACCCAACAGTCATATTAGACTGGGACCTACAGATTAAAGTGGATTCCTAACCACTACAAACATCTATGGCAACAGCCGGGATTCGAACCCGAAAACTGTAGCACCGAACGCAAGTCACTCGAACATCCCCCATATTATTTTATATTATATATATATATATATATATATATATTCATGAATGAAAGTTGACATTGTAACTTTATGTATTACAATCTGCATGTACTAGTAACTAAACGATGCAAGCTGAGATCAATACACGCTATTATTTATATTAAAATCGTAATAAATATGTTTTCTATGCATAATCCCATGAAAATCGATATAAAAATGCAGCATATACGTATTATAGCGAATATTTTCCAGCATTTGTGAATATATCTGCATATTGTTTTGCTATAATTAATCTTCTTAAAAGAATGATTAATTTGATGAATATTGAAAAACAAAAGCTTTTTTTCGCAACAAATTATATTAAAAATATTGATTTAAGCAAAAACTCATTTAGAAAACCAATTCATACTGATGAATTACAATGAAATATTTAGAAAAGAAAAAAAAAAGCAATAGTCTTCTGCCATCAGATGGGAGAGTTTTTATTGTTAATTGCCAATGACAGTAATGCATTTATAAACGTGAATAAGCCAGAAAGGTGGCCCATACCAAAAACACATTTCCATGCTCCGTCAGACGGTGAATTCTTTTTGATAAAAAAAAAAAAAAATTGAAACACTACATTTTGACAAATGATTTTACGATAAAAAAAATGCTGTAGACAACAACTCATTTAAAAGTTACAGATTAATTACAAGGAATTAATCATCCACATATTTACAAAGAAAAAATAGCCCTCTGTCATCAGAGGGAGCGTTTTTATTGTTAATTGCCAATGACAGTAAGGCATTTATAAACCAGAAAGGTGTCACATACCAAAAACACACTGCCATGCTACGGCAGACGGTGAATTCATACAGGTTTAGATCATACACGCTATTAATTATATTAAAATTGAAATACATTTTCTATGCATAATTAATTGAAAATCGTATTATAGTTATATTCGTATTAGAGTGAAGGTTCGCCAGCAATTTCGAATATGTCTATATAATCATCGTTTTGCGATAACAAATCTGCTTAAAAAATTTGTTAATTTGATGAATACAGTAAAACAAAAGCATTTTTTGTAACAAATTATATTAAAAAAAAGGATATAAAAAAACTCATTTAAAAACTATCGATAAATTACAATGAAATAATCGCCCACATATTTACGTAAAAAAAAAAAAAAAAAAAAAAAAAAAAAAAAAAAAAAAAAATAGGCCCATGCCCTCGGACAGGAGATTGGTGGAAGACAAATAAGCGCTTTTATTGTTAATTGCCAATGACAGTAATACCATACCAAACCAAACACATACCAAAAATACATTGCCAAATTACAGCAGATACAGCTCTTTTTAATGAAAAAATTGAAACACTACCTTTTAACAAATGATTTTATGAGACTTTTTCAGATTACGTAGTAATCACTACAAGCCAATTTGGTGAATATTGTAAAACAAAAACATTTTTCGCAGCAAATTATATTAAAAAAAATTATGTAAACAACAACTTATTAAAAAAAAAATTACAGATAAATTACGATGAATTAATCGTCCACATATTTACAAAAGGAAAAAAAAAAAAAAATACCCTCTGCCATCATATGGGAGCGTTTTTATTGTTAATTGCCAATGACAGTAATGCATTTATAAGCCAGAAAAGCTGGCACCATACTGTTCGATAGCTCGATCACACAAATAAACTCAAATAATATTCGACACACACACGAATAACACGAAGTGGACTGTATTAATTAATCTCCTTTATTTAGGCAGCCATCACACTCGAGGATGGACTGGCCACAACCTTTCTCTTTGGTTACAGAAGTTCAACTCCTTTATTTAAATAGCCATCACACTCGAGGATGGACTGGCCACACAACCTTTCTCGTTGGTTACAGTGGTGCAACTCCTTTATTTAAACAGCCATCACACTCGAGGATGGACTGGCCACACGACCTTTCTCTTTGGTCACAGTTGTTCAACTCCCCTTTCTTACATTCCTTTCTGTCTCGTCATCTCACCCCCCTGCCAGACACCCCCACAGACAGCATGTTTACTGGACATAGGACGTTGACTTCCCTATGCACGGGGACCTGGGTTTCGACGCAACACATACCAAAGATACATTTCCATGCTAAGGCAGACTGCGAATTCATTATGTTGATCAATACATGCTATTAATTATATTAAAATCTAAATATGTTTTCTATGCATAATCCCTTGAAAATCTATGTAAAGATGCTGCATAATATTATAGTGAAGATTCAAAAGTATTCGCGAATAGGTCTGTATAATCATCGTCTCGCAATAACAAATCTGCTTAAAAATTTGTTAATTTGATGAATACAGTAAAACAAAAGCCTTTTTGCAACAAATAATATTTAAAAATGATATAAACAAAAATTCATTTAAAAAAACTATCGAGGAATTACAGTTAAATAATCGCCCACGTATTTACAAAAGGGAAAAAAAAAAAACCTCTGCCATGAGATGGGAGCGTTTTTATGGTTAATTGTCAATGACAGTAGTGTAATTACAAACGTGAATAAGCCAGAAAGATGGCACATACTAAAAACACATTTCCAAGCTACGGCAGACGGTGAATTCGTGCAAGTTGAGATCATACACGTTATTATTTATATTACAATCGTTATTTGTTTCATGCATAATCGATTGAAAATCGATATAAAAATGCTGCATATTCGTATTATAGTGAAGATTCACCAGCAGTTTTCGAATATGTCTGACAATCATCATTTTGCGATAACAAATCTGCCTAAAAATGGTTAATTTGATGAATACAGTAAAACAAAAGCATTTTTTGTAACAAATTATATTAAAAAAATGATATAAACAAAAACTCATCTAAAAGAACTATCGATAAACTACAATTAAATAATCGCTCACATATTTACAAAGAAAAAATAGCCATCAGATGGGAGCGATTTTATTGTTAATTGCCAATGACAGTATAAGCCACAAAGGTGGCACATACCAAAGATACATTGCCATGCTAGGGCAGACGGTGAATTCTTTTAATGAAAAAAATTGAAACACTACATTTTAACAAATGATTTCACGAGACTCTTTTCAGATTACGAAGTAATCATTACAAGCCAATTTTCTCCAAGGAGGAAAACTTCCAGCCGGCGAGTTATCATTTCTGTTCGTGTATCCCCCAACTGTTTGCACTGATCTCGTACACCGAGAGCCCGACTGACAGCTCTGTAATTAGAAACCTACATTTTTCATCCATCTGAAAGCACACTCGCTGATTACGCGTATCTACCGCCTTCTTTTTTAATTTTTAATTTAATTCATTTTTATCAGGAAACCTTGAGAGGAACATGCAATCGCTCTGACAAGTTAGCAGTAAAAACACATTTTCCGGGCACTGCTTTTTGCTGCTGTTTTTTTTTTTTATTTGCTCAGTCTCGCGGCCTACGTGTGTCGAGACGCAGCCAACAAGCACCGAGACGATAAGGTATTATTGTAGAACAAGTTGTTGGGAGGGATAAGTGTGTTGGACAGTGAACAGCGTGATAAAAAATAAAAAGATGCTACAAATGTTCTGGTTGATTACAAAGCTGAAATGCGTGGGGGAGATTTATAGCATAATTCTTTTTTTGCTTCTTTCCCTTCTTGTTCTGAGACCATATTTGTGACTTTAACAAGATTTTAGCTAGCGGTGATGGAACATTGCGTGTAGATTATGTAATTTCAATGAGACAAATATGTCTGTAAACCTCCTCATTAGAATGAAAGGATGAAAAGTTATTAATTTAAACTTTTTTTAGAATGAGAAGTGTTTTTTCTTCCATTTCTTCTTAAGCCCATATTTGTGACTTTAACAAGATTTTAACGAAACGAAACACTGCGTATAGATTAAAAGTAATTTCAATGAGACAATCATGTCTGTAAACCTCCTCATCAGAATAAAAGAATAAAAGGTTTTTTCTTTTCTTTTAATTAAAATATCAGCCGAAAAAATATTTGACTTTAAAAGATTTTAAAAGTTTCTAAAAGATGGAACATTGTAAATAGATTAATTTCAATGAGAAATGTTCTGTAAACCTTCATCAAATGAAAGGATGAGAAGTTTTTAATTTGGACTTTTTTTTAGAATTTTTCTTCCCCTTCTTCTTAAGCCCATATTTGTGACTTTAAGTTTTTAGAGAAACGAAACATTGCGTATAAATTACACGTAATTTCAATGAGACAAATATGTCTGTAAACCTCCTCATTAGAATGTAAGAATGAGAAGTTTTTTATGTTAGATGGCTGTTTAATTAAAAATATCAGCATGAAAAAAGATAAAGACTCAATTTTAAAATAAAATTAAAAGTTTCCTAAAAGATAAAGTAAATACAATTAAAAATTCACTACAAAGCTACAAATGTTCTTTGGCTGATTACAAAGCTGAAATGTTTTGGGGGGATTTATCGACATTCTTTTTAGCTTCTTCTTCCCCCTTCTTTTTAAGCCCATATTTGTGACTTTAAGAAGATTTTAGCTAGCGGTGATGGAACATTGCGTATAGATTACGTAATTTCAATGAGACAATCGTGTTGTAAACCTCCTTTCAGAATAAAAGAATGAGAGGTTTTTAATTTAGATTTTTTAGAATGAGAATGAGATTGGTTTGGTTTTAGTCGCTCTACGGTCACCTTAGCACACGAGATGAGAATGAGAAGTTTTTAGAATGAGGTAAATAGACTTTTTAATTTAGACTTTAATAGATAATTAAACTTTTTGATTTAGACTTTTAAGAATGAGAATGTTTTTAATTTAGACTTTTTAGAATGAGAATGAGAAGTTTTTAATTGACTTTTTAGAATGAGAATGGTTTTTTTTTTAGACTTTTTCTAAGAATCCAATTTTTGATTTAGACTTTAACAAGATTTTTAGAATGAGAATGCGTATAGATTAATTTAATTTCAATGAGACAAATATGTCTTTTTAAGACTTTTATCAGAATAAAAGTATGAAGAATGTTTTTAATTTAGATTTTTTTAGAATGAGAATAAGATTGGTTTGGTTTGTCGCTCTAAAACGGTCACTTAGTTTTTAGAAAATAAAATGAAAAATTTTTAAAAGAAAGAAAAATAATGGATAAAATTTAAAAAAATTACTTTTTGATTATAAACTTTATTATGCATGATTCGATTAAGACTTTAATTTAGACTTTTATAAAATGAGAATGATCGAAGTTTTGATTTAGACTTTTTTTTTTTGCTTCTAGAATGAGAATGAGAAGTTTTTGATTTAGACTTTTTTAGAGAAGTGAGAATCATCGAAGTTTTTAATTTAGATTTTTCAATGAGAATGAAAGTTTTTGATTTAGACTTTTAGAATGAGAATGGGAAGAATTTATACTTTTTTTAGAATGAGAATGATAAGTTTTTAATTTAGAATTTTTTAGAAAAAGAATGAAAGTTTTTTAATTTATAAGTATTTTATTTAGAAAATAAAGTTTTTAATTTAATTAAGTGCTAGCATGGGAAGTTTTGATTTCAACTTTTAGAATGAAATCAGAAGTTTTAATTTAGACTTTTTTAGAATGAGAATGAAAATAATTAAAAGTTCAAGGACCAACTGTAGATAACAAACAAATTTTTAAAAAGGGAAAAGTTTTTTAAAGTGCACATTGTAGCACAATGGCCTGATGGCCAATTAGCTAGCGCTCTGGCTGTTAGTACCACAGGCTTGGATGGTATGGTATAGTGTTTCCATACCATCATGATGGCATAGTGGTTCGGCATCCACGTTGAACTGTAGGTCCCGGTCAAATTAGCCCAAATTGTGCACAAAATGACCGTAGAGCGACAAACCCAAACCAAATCAAAAGGTGCGCAGATACAGCTTAGTCACATAACCTTTCAGTTTCAAGGACGAATTGTGAACCATCGCACCAATTCAGTTCTTAAAGTGATAAATTTAAAAGCCAAATCAGCTCTAAATTTATTCTTCATAATAAAAATCTAAAAATTCTGTTGCAGTGTCATTAACCATCACTGCATCCGCAAATACCTTGGAACTTGTAACGGATAAAATAGCTTCGGTTTCTCTTCACTGAAGCACTAAAAGAAGACGTCGTAAATCGCCGAAAGAAGGAATGTTTCAATCATTTACGACTTTTAATGTGGCGAAAATGACAAATTCATGATGAATTAGAAAATATTTTCACTTTATTATTATAATTTTTATGAATATATATTGTAAGATATAAATAATCATTTATTTCTAATTAATTACTAGTCACCATAAATATAAAATATTTATTATTTAAGTCGTCCTTGTTAATTACAACAGTTAATTTACTGTGCAGAATTTCTACTTAGTTAAAATTTACCAAGTGCAAGATTGATATACAATATACAAAAGAAACAGACTGTACTACCTTACTACCGTGCCCAAAATGTAAAACCAATTTTAAATTTTAAATTTCGCGGGCTTACGGTATTTCAATGTTTTTTTTTTCTTTTTTTTTAGGTTGTTGACACTGTCCTTGACATCTGTGTGAAATTTGACGTCGAAATATTCATTAATGTTTGAGTTACGCTTGGCTTTGTGAGACGCTAAAACTGATTCCGGCGATTTTTGAAATGTCTGAATGAATTGAGCAAAGACCTTGCGTTTATTTTTGTTTGCGGAAACGTATAGAATGTCGCAGAAGATATTCGGTGAGCATTCCTATATCGGAAAGAAATGTTTAGACGCCTCAAACGCCTCAAATCTCGATTGGTACCCATATCGTTCCATAACCACCGCATTCACACTGTGCGACTTCTAGCTATTCCCTAAACTCGAAAGACCACTCCGAAGACACAGTTTTGAATCGATTGAAGAGACTCATTGTGAATCGCCGCGCGCTTTGAGGGCCATCCTTGCCGATGACTTTTTAGCATGTGTCCGGGGTGATTACTTTGAAGTTGATGAAATAAATTTGCCAGAATAAAGATTTTTGAAAAAAAATAGTTGGTCTTACTTTTTGGGCGCAGTAGTAATATTTTACTGAAAGAATATGCGTCTTTACAGTTAAAATTACAGTCGAAAACTTTCCTACAAAACAGTGTTTTTTTTTTAAAACTTTTTTGTACGCCGGTATTGGCTATGAAAAAGTTTCTGATTGTAAGAATAATTTTGAAAGGAATTTTTTAATTAAAAACAGTGTACTGCAAGATGAATGTGAAATTGGTGGGCTCAGTAGTGGTAAATTCACTTATTCTTTGTTTGGTAACACCATAAATAAAGATTTTCAAGTGGACATTTTTTGTGCCATCAGTTTGAATGAAATTAGAGAAATTCTTTCGTTGTTTAATATTTAAGAGGAAAATAATTCGTTAAAAGCCTTAACCCGGAGGACAACTCCCTTTATTATATTAACCCCACTTCACAAAAAAAAAATAGATAAAATTCCACCCATATTGGGAAATAATGGTATGGTATACACTCCCAGAGAAAAGCGGATGTCTTGGCCGACAACTTAGAATTATCATTTCAAGAAAACTCAGAGCCGTACGACAATGATCACATCTTTATGGTGGAAAACAAAGTAGAAAATTTCATCTCCAACATCTCGTATTCATCAACTCCACCTCTCATCAGCCCTAATGATGTCACGACTATAATAAAAAACCTCAATATTAGGAAATCATCTGGCCCAGATGCCATTCCGAATAAAGCTCTACAGTGCCTCCCTCTCCCAGCTATTACATTTCTCACCAAAATCTTCAACAAATGTATTATCAATCATCACTTCCCGGACTCATGGAAACATGCAACAATAAAGATGATACCTAAACCAGGCCAGGATCATAAATTTCCACAGAATTTTCGACCCATCAGTCTCATTAGTTGTGTTGCGAGAAAATTTTTGAAAAATTATCCAGAAAAGAATTTCCATCCACTGTATTGATAGCAACATCTTTCCTGCGGAACAATTTGGGTTCCGTCCCCATCATTCAACAGTTCATCAACTTTTAAGAGTGACTAACATTGTTACGGAAGGTATGAATGACAAAATATTAACCGGCGGTGTTTTTCTTGATGTTTCAAAAGCTTTTGACCGATTATGGCACTGTGGCCTCGTCTTCAAAATGATTCAACTTAAATTCCCTCATTACCTTATCCATATAATATACAACTTTCTCCAAAACAGATCATTCAGTGTCAGTATCGACGGGGTCTTTTTCTCGTATTGGTCAAATCAAAGCTGGCACCTCAAGGTAGCGTACTCGGCCCAATTCTTTACAACATCTTTACGTTCGACTTTCCCCAAATTCAAAATGTGAGTACTTGCCTCTTCGCTGATGACTCAGCAGCCCTGGTTCAGGGAACTACTGTCAGATTTGTGACAAGAACTCTTCAAAATTTCCTTGACTCCCTGGAAGAGTGGCTTACACTATGGAGAATCTCTGTCAATACAGACAAAAGTAAAGCCATCATTTTCAGAAAAGGTCACGCTAGATCTCCATATGAAGATATTTTCCTGTTTGATGATCCGATAGAATGGGTCAAATCAAATCTTGGCTAATTCTCGACGCGCAAATTAACATTCCAGAAACATCTTCACACTGTAAAGACAAAATGCTGGAACAAATTACATCTTAGTTTGCCGTTAATAGGAAAATATTCTACTTTATCTTTAAAAAACAAACTTCTTTTATACAAACAAGTCCTTAGACCAATCCTGACTTATGCAGCACCCATCTGGGGCCTTGCTGCAAAAACAAATAGAAATAAAATCCAAGTTATCCAAAATAAAATTCTTAGAATAATTACGGGGAGCTCCCTGGTTCATTCGAAATGACGTGCTGCATCATGACCTACAAATAGAATCAATAGACGATCCTATTGCGAAGCTTTCAAAAAGTTGTTTCTAAATATCAAGAACCATAAAAATAATTTAATTAAAGCTCAACTATTCTTCGCCCACAACGAAGGTAAATACCATTATCCATACTACACTACAGGATGTAATCACGACCTCAAGCCTCCCTAATTTCTTCTATGATCCATCTTCAATACTATTCTTCAGTTCTAAGATCTCCTATCGTCCTCTCTTCTGCCTTGGCAGTGTGTACTGCGGAACTATGTTAAAAAGAAAAAAAACATTCCATTTCTGAAAACATCAAGCTCTACCCTGCAGTAACAAACTTTACTTCCGATCTTCAGTTTCAAATGTTGTTCGTATGTTTTCTGTCTCCTTAAAGTTTTTATTTTTTATTTTTGTGATTGTATATTTATAATTCCTATTTATTTTCATTATATATGTGTTTATATGTCTGTCTGCTATGTATTTACGTATTTATATGCTTCTATTGTGCATTTATGTATTTTGATATTGCTTGATTGTCTTCTCTAGTTTGTTCGCCCTCCCCCTTTTATATATATATATATATATATATATATTTAACTTCTTTCCATCCTATTAACTGTTTGCTTTAAATTTTTTAATTCCTGCTAATTCTGTGATACTTTGTTTTATTATATTTGAATTCTGAGCAGATGTGCACTACGAGCACAGGCACTCGACTCTCCTATCAATCTAGTAGTAAGAGGAAAATACTCGTGTTACTCGTTAAACGTATATCAGTAGAAATATAAAAAATAAATAGTTATATGTATTTATTTTGTGTTGTAGCAACTGTTATGTCAACTGTAACATGATCCAATATTTTTTTTTTCTTTTTTAATACGTTTGTTATGGATTTTTTCAATATGTACGTAATATATTAAAGGAAAAAAGTACGAAACCGTAAATACTTAGTGCACTTCAGAAGTAATGTTCAATCCTATCTTAAAGATATATATATATCTTGGGTAGCAAAATAAAAATTAAGAAAATCAGTATATATATATATATATATATATATGCTTTTACCATTTTTAGAAGTTTTAAAATTATATGGCAACAAAATAAAAATAAAGAGAATAGTATATAAAAATTCATAAAATATAAAAAAAAAAAAAAAAATTAAAAGAGTTTTATCAATAATTATTTGTTTAATATAAGGAAGTCTCGTTACAGATGCTTCAACCAACCTTACAGCCAGTTTTTCTTCAGATAACGAAGGGAAAAGATCAAAGCTCTCAAAAAACCATTGTTTGAATACCAATGAAAATAAATTTTAAATATCCATCCTATTTATATATGTCTATTGTTATGACGAATGATGAGAGATAGATAGCTTTCGAGAATAGTCTTGAATACATCCCTTTTTTCAGCTTACAAAAATTCTATTAAAAAAAAAATTGGAAAAACTGTAGACAAATTATAGAATTTCAGACAGTCGCTGGAGCATGAAATTGAGATTCGAGAACAGAAAGAAGAATGTCCAGATATCTTGTTATGAAAAATCAAAGCATAGCTACACTTTATCAACTTGGCGATAAAAATAAGAATCAATAACCGGAGAATTCCCTTTCCTCAAAACAAATTTTTAAGAATGTTAATTTAATTTTTCCTTTTTGGCATGCATCATCAACATAGAAAATTAATTTTTATATGATAACGAAATTGCCGATTTATTAACAAAAGAAGATGCCATTAGTTCTATGGTTCCAATAATGATTTTAACTTTGCTTTAAATTTACTTCAACAAACTTATAATTTAGGATATTTAGGTGCCTTCCTGTACATGATTAGTGCAGTAAAGATATTCGTGATGGTTTTCTTATTTTTGAAACTTTTGCAAGCCAATTTCCAGACTAGGTTCTGAACAATTAAAGCGTCATAAATTTTTGAATAGAGTGGTACATATGTTTACTCCATATGTAATATAGAGTAGGATAACTCAAGTTTTGTTTTGTTTGTAGTATTTAAGCCTAACAGGGTTTCTTCAGATTAAAATTCATAAAAAAAATTTCTTTAAAATCTAAAATGTTAATTTAGTTTTTCCCTTTTTGGCATGCTTTTTATAAGTTCATC
>BPLR01019564.1:0-27554 GCA_021605095.1 Caerostris extrusa | reverse complement strand
AGTTATTTTTAACTCTATTTTTAAAATATTAATTTCTAATTTTCTTTAATTCGTTTTTTTTCCCCTCCAATCCTAGTAACTAAAATCCAGAACAAAGAATTGTGATACTTCCACTAAAGATTTAGTGATGAATCATGTTTAAGAAATAACACAAAATTAGATTGACACTACCCATATGCGGTTTCAAATATAAATTATCAATTATCATTAAATGCTTTTCGTCTTTTTAATTTTTTAAGTTTTTAAATTTTACGTATGTTTTATCAGTATACATTAATATTATACGATTTGTTTACATCATTTTCACCAATTTTCATATTATTAATTGCTTTAGTTATATTTTTTATCTTAATATTCTTCAAAAGTTTTATTGATAAAAAAAAAAAAAAAAAAAAAAAAAAACGAAAGTCCTTTTTTTTAGAACAGATGACGATTATGTTTACAAACATAATTTCGCAAAACTGCTGTACCAAAAAATACTCCAGACAATAGCTTGCATCAAGAAGCAATGACATCCACCTGCGTGGGATGTTATACTGTTGAAGCAATTCATTGTAAATCTAGCCCAATTACATCAGAACAATCAAACTGTACACCATCAATTTAGCAAATAACCTGATGCATCACGACCTTTAAGACTATCACTAAAATCTTGCATTATTTTTACCTTAAGCCAGAATCATTAGTGTGGAAGACAATAAAGTTTTTATTGTGACTCTTGCGTGACGGAATATAAGGAGATGCAAGGAACATCCTCCTCCAGAAATTTTTCGAGTCATCTGGATCTAACACATAAGCCTCTGTTTATAAGGGATCAGATGGTTAAGAAAAAAAAATATAATAATATTTTTAGAATACTGCTGATTCTATCTGTGGTATGAAAACTGGATGCCGAGAATTCTTTTGACTCAGCAACAAAATCTTCCGCCTCCTATGCACAGCTGACCGATTAGGACCGGTCAATAACATTCTGGTTTTGGATTGTCGCTCAATCATCCATTCATTTTTTTTCGACTGCTTTGTTTTATTTGCTTGTTGAACTGCGTGCTTTGTTGCAAGAGTTTGAAATATTGGATGGCCGTAGCAGCAAGACGCGTGTGAACTTGGCTGCTGCCATGCCATTGTTTTGTGGCATTAGTGAGGAATGCAATGACAAAGGAATTGGACAATTGTGGTTGGAGTTTTATGTTCAACAAGATCATAGATTTCTTTTTTTTTTTTTTTTTTTACCGCAATTACTGATGTTGTTTCTGCAAGGATGATTATGTCACTGAAATCCATGAACTTGTATAATAAAGTGATGGGAAAGTATGTTTAACTTTCGCATTGTTTTTGAATTAGTCATTTTCATTGTCAATGAGAAACAATTAAAGGAAATTTCGTCATGAATTTTTTTTGTTACTGTTTTGATTTATCAACTGAAAATATTTTTATATTAATCAACAGTTATCCTTTTAAAAATTCTTAAAGGAAAGCAACTTAATATAATACAAAATACTAATTTCTAACCTATTAAAAATTATTTTCCTCTTTAAAACAATATTTGTATTTCATCAAATGAATTTTTTAAATTTCAATATTTGTACATATCTGAAAGGAACACATTTCCCTAAATTAAAACATTAAATTAAATAAACGTATTTTCCATAATTATTAAAGCAAGTGCCTGACTCGTGGCAAAGTGGCAACGTGCGTTGCTGGTGAGCATTAGAGCGGAGGTTAAATACACTAGCGGCTTTGTTGTAGGGACGCTGTTTTAAAAAATGACTTAGCGACTTGATGGCGTTTGTGACGTTCAGCATCTTGCCTCGTGGGTCGGACTACTTGGTGGGAATTCCAGGTTTACCCCCATACGGTAAAAGCAAATGCGGGTAGTTTCCCTAAAAGTTTTCCCGTGAAGCCCTGCTCTCTTTCTTCAACGATACGGCGCACAAGTCAGGCTTCTACCTACGGGTACTCCATCACAATAGAAGCTACTCCCCCTCTTTCCTCCTTCCATGAATAATACGACAACAACAACATTAAAACGAATATTAATCACCTTTTAAAAGTTTAAAAAATATTTATAAAAAATGAAAAGGGAAAAAATAATTAAATTATTTATTCCTCTTCTAAATACAAAACAACAACAAAGCAATAACAGGCAATATTTAAATTAACTATTACTGCGTTGCTATTCACGTCCATAAGATTATTTAATGGGCTTTACTATATAGCTATTTAATTATCAAAGATAAAAATATTCGTGTTGATATCAATGGAATGCTAATTCAGTTTAAGCAAACTACAAACACAAAGGTCGATAATAGCATAGTTTCGTCATATAATTAAATTAATTATTTCTTTCTCTTATTCTGATTTAGTAATGTAAAAGCCTTAATAAAGAGCGGAAACTTCATATTATTAAACACGATTTTAATGAATTGATATATGCTGAAAAGCTTTGAAAGTGATGTTTTTTAGAAGTTTAATTAACACCTAGTCACCAGAAAAAAAAAAACCCTACCTTGAACCGTATCACTCTGAAACGGAAGTTAATTAATCCTTTCAGAACACCACCCGGGATCATTTACGTGCGAACTCGCGTGCCGGAACAGAATTACGCTGAAAAAAAACTCGCGTAATACATCTAAATATTTATTAAAAAAGAATCTTATTAATTGCTACAAACTCTGCACTTGATGAAGCGTGATAGTTTTGCTTAGTTAGCGATGGAGTTCTAAGAATCATGAAATGAAGCGGATATGGAATTTTTTTGTTTTACTACAGCATGTGGTCGGTGACCTGTAGAATGCATGGATCAGTCAGTCTCATAAACAGTTATATCTGAACTTGGCATACTATTTTTGAAATTTTTATTTTCTTCTATTTTCTGGTAGTATCTTAAACATATATATAGTATTTGGTATTGTCTCATGATATCTTATATATTATATCTGGTAATAGCTTACGATAGTATCTTAAAAGTCAATTATATGTGAGAATATTTTAAGAACTGGAATGTACGTGCAACATAATCTGGATATCATATTGAAAATCAGCAAATATTCCGTCTGGAATTACCGAAGAAGTCAACTAAATTATCAATAGGATATTCATGATGAAAAAATGATAAACAAAGTTAGTTAAAAATACATTCATACATGATTAATTGTTATATTGTTAGATATTAATTTACGGGATTTAATTTAATGATTTTAAAAGCATACGTTTTACGATTAAATTCCTATTTAAAAATTTCATGGTTTAGTATTAATTTTAATTTTTAAATTAATTTCAATGTAATACATGTTGTTCTTCGCTGTATAACAACAAATTTATGATAAAATTCACTAGGGAAAAATTTCATTTAAATTCACCATTTGTAATGGTGAATTTGAATAATTTGGTGAATTTTCCCATTACAAATTTACCATTTGTAACGGGGAAATTCACATAGAAAAATCAACACATAAAAAGAAGAAAAAAATTTAACTATAGTTTTGTTTATAATTTCAATTCCATTTTCATAAAGTAATATTTTTGTGCTGCAAAAATTAAATACACACAGTAATTTTAATCGGGATTATTTCAAGTATCAATCAATTCCAAAATTATGTGATTTTTTCCGTTAAAAAAAGGCATTTCGTATTACTTTAAATTTTAAAAAATTAGCTTATTAACGAAGAAGAACAGCACCTGGTATAATTATACCGGATTTAATGCATACTAATGATTTTATGGTAGTGGTATATTTTCATATAGTATATTTATATATTTATCATATATATATATTTATATATGGTATATTTATAATACTAATGATTTTATATATATTTACAAATCACTGTAATGTGTAGAGTGAGATAATTATTAGAAGAGTTATATAATATTTCTTATTTAAATTAATTTTATTATTGACTAAAATATGAAAGAGGAAGTAAGTTGGGCCACCTTCCACAAAAATTATGTTGTGGAAAATTCCCGACTCTCAAATACTATACACCCAAAAAAATTATTCAGACAAAAATTTCTTATTCAGGCATTGAGAAAATCGTTATTTAAATACGCAACAAAATATATTAGTCGAAGTCCTTTGAATTTTATTTATTAGCGAGTTTACTTTCTAAAAAGAAAATTAAAAAGCGAAGAAGAAGATACAAAGAAACAAACGACGTTAATATCTTATCATTATATTTGTTTCAGTCATTCCGGACACGTGGCTTCATGTAGCTGGCAGAGGAATTTTTGAAAATAAAGTTTTTGCGTAGGTCTAGGGGTAGAGGCCTGGCCTTTTCTGCAGCCGCCGAATACTTGTCGTCTCCTGTCACAGACCGGTTAACCTTAGATGGGAAGGAGATAGGTGTGTGTGGCGTTTTCTTACTTCGATTGTTTCTCCAACAGTGTCGTCATTTGGGAACACCAACGCACTTTACTTGCTGAAACATAATATCTGAAAATATTGACGACAACATTTTGGCCACGTTTCAGATTTCAAGAAATGCAGAAGAGGAAAAGTTTTGCTTTTATTACGTTGATGTTCTCGGTGAAGATTGATTTTACACCTGACTTGTTTCCTTTCATTAACTAAATAGTTTTTATATCATGCTTAGAAGAAAATATGCAACACAGTGTCTTCTTAAATCATTGCCTTTGCATTCTCCATGTCAATGACAAAGCAAATAAGGAAACGCATTTATACAGTGCGACATGCTGTCTTTATATTGAACATGCATTATTATTATGTTTTACATTGATGACATATTGTTCTATGTCATGAACAGTCCCTGATGTCTAGAAGAATGTTATTGTCTTTTGGAAAGATTCTCAGGGGTGGTTGAATCCAATTTTATAATTGTCGGTTCAAGATTTTTATACATAATGTCAAAAACCTTAATCTCCTAATTTCAGAAAATTTGTAATTTAAGCGTCTCGATTTTGGATAATTGAATTCGTGTCCATATACCAGCTTGCGTAGATTAATATTGGTTCACGATTCCGTTTCTATGCTTTTCTGGGAAAGAATTGGCCGTAGGTCCCGGTCTCATATAACTGTAAGAGCATCAAGGGGCCAAGTCAGACTTCTACCTACGGGTACTCCATCACAACAGAAACTGCCCCTTTCCTCTCCCTTCATGAGTAGATTACTCATGGGATGCCCATCCCGCACTGCAGAACACTGAGGATTAGTCACAACACACACATACATAATTTAAACTTATATGTGTGCAAAGATTCCTTTTAATTTGATTGCCTAAGATCCAATTTTTTAGGCTACTCTCCTGTAATTGAAAATTGTATATAATTAACAGATTTTTATCTCTTCAACGTAAAGATTCTTTTAAAATATTTTAAATGTTCATTATTCCAAATAAAATAAAACAAACAACATTTAATATTATAATCAAGAGAATTTAAAATCCTACGACGTATTATACAGACGTGAACTTGCATTGAAAATTGATTGTATGCAATTATCTTAGTTAAAAATTACATTATCAGTGTAATTATTATTTTTAAAGATTATTTCACTAATTTAATTAATATGCATTGAATTAAATTGATAAAAAAACAAAAATTTAATCAACGTATCAATGCATACAATTAATGCTAAAAAATATGTTCAACTATTCTTATTGTTGAAGAGAATGTTTGAAAGTTGGATCAAAGCAAGTAAGGTGATACAGATATAAATATTGATGAGCAATGAGTAACTGAGCTTGCATATTCATGCATATCCAACAATTCTTTTTAAATCTCTTCAGATTATCTTTAATATTAGTTACGCATGAAATACTGCCGACCTGTGACTGTGCAGTTAGATGCTTTTAAATGTTATGTAAAGGATAATCACTATTCACTGCAATATCTCAAAGGAAAAGGCGATCAAAATGTGAAACCAAGAAAAAAATAATAACAACATCTAAATTTAATCAATACTTAAATAATTTATGAGGCTACAGAGAAACTAAAGATTTGAATACATTTTTATTATAAAATTAATCAATTTTGTGCTATTGAATAATATTTCAGTGAAATATATAAAAAATTTCTAAAGTATCAATTTAACATTATTAATTTCCAACTGCTGATAATATATTACCATCTTTCACCTCTTTAGAAGTTATAGAGTCGGTCATAGATATAGAAAATCAATTCGTTATTTATTGATTATTATAAGTAAACAGAATATTAAACAACTAACATTATACTATTTAAATAATTCTATTTATGCATATAAATAATTAAAAAGAATTTCTAATTACCATATATGGGTTTTTAAACCTTCTCTAATATACTATGTGGCATTGAAACATAAAACTCCTTCATAACATTTGTTTGAATGTAAATTTGACCACTTTTTAAAATTTTTTAACAAAACGTGAAAATGTTAAACAAATTTGAATACGTGAGAAGAAATTTAACGTTAAAAGTTCCGTTGTAAGTCTAGGGTAAATTGATGACTTACCTTACGTAAGATAAATAAATTTGCTTTTAATTTGGAAAAGAGTTATATTACTAGTGTTAAAATGTAAATTTGTTATATTTAACTTGATTTCTCAAGTTATCAAATGATTATTTTGCTTTTTTAATAGTAAATAGAAAATCGAAGAAAATATTCATGATCATTAAACCAAATCATCAAAATACATTTGATCATGATATCCATATTATAAAAAGTATCATTTTTTCAAAAATTGGCTCTGTTTTATTTTCATTAAAGTTACACTTTTCCCACAGACTGCTTTATAATTATTGATTTATCTATTAGATTATTGAAATAAGTAAAATATTCATTTATTTCTCTTTAAGGCCCCTACAAACTAGTAATTGTTGTGAAGAAACTGTTTAGTACGAATATGAATCATATTTCAATATAGACTCGCACATAATAGATACATTAGATGCGTAGGTGATTATTTAAATAAAGAAACTAAATAATTCTTATATTTCAAGGGTGATGAAATTGTTTTAGGTGATACTACATCCTGGGAATAGAAGTACATATTCAGGCTGATCGCGGACACAGGTGATTATTCTGTAGACTAACTATATTCAACGAGGGTCGCACTAATCATATTCAATGAATATTGCACTAACTATAATCAATGAATGTTGTATAATTGTATTCAATGAATGTTGCATTAATTATATTCATTGAGTGTGATTCAATTATATACAATGATGTTGCCAACAATATATTCAATATTTATATTCATTGAGTGTGGAACTAATTATATTCATTGGGTGTGGACTAATTATATTCAATAAGTATTGCAGTATTTATATTCAATGAGTGTGGCACTAATTATATTTAATGTGTGGAAATTATATTCAATAATTACTAATTATATTCATTGAGTGTGGAACTAATTATATTCAATGAGTATGGCATTATTTATATTAAATGAGTGTTGCACTAATTATATTCAATGAATATTCCATTAATTATATTCAATGAGTGTTGCACTAATTATATTCAATGAGCGTAACACTTATATTCATTGAATATGGCACTAATTATATTCATTGAGTGTTGCACTAACTATATTCATTGAGTTCTGAACCAATTATATTCATTGAGTGTTACAGTAATTATATTCAATGAGTGTGGCATTAATTATATTCATTGAGTGTTGCACTAATTCATTGAGTGTTGAACTAATTATATTCATTGAGTGTTGAACTAATTATATTCATTGAGTGTTGAACTAATTATATTCATTGAGTGTTACAGTAATTACATTCAATGAGTGGGGCATTAATTATACTCATTGAGTGTTACAGAAATTTTATTTATGAATGTGTTTTTGCTTCACCTCCTCCCTGCTTTTCATAATGTGCAGTTTCTTTAAAATCGACATCTCCTTCTCCTCGTTTTTTAATCACCTTATGCACGCTTAATGAGAAGTAAAAGACGCTTTTTAGGATGGGAATAATGTATTCACCAAGCAGAAATATTGAAAGTCCATAAAAGGCCTTACATGGAGGACTATTTGAAATAAAAAAATGTTTTTCAAAAAAGGGTTGCAGTCAAGCTTAAAATTGAGAAAGTCTCTCCCAAATTAATCTATCTTAATGACTAATCAACACACAACGATCATTACTAAATATAAACATCTTTATCTGCAGAACCATCGCAACTCGAAGGAAACCGTTAAACATTGCACTTCTCCCAAAAGCCCAATAAATCCCTGCTGCAATATTGAACGTGCGGAGAGATTAATTTGGCATGCATCCTGTTAGTTGGAAAACGCGAAAAAAAGCAAAGCAATAAGAAAAAAAGTCAGTTTGGGACAGGGAAAGGATGTGCCCGAACGAGGGAAAGTGGTTACAAAAGTAGGCTAGGCCGCCTGCCATGCGTGTCTGGTGGGGAACTACGGGTCACCTCCTACGGCAGAACTTTTAGAACTTGCGTAGGTGAGCGGACGTGACGGCAGACCCCTACCGCCCGGATTTTGCATGAAGAGCTGCAGGGATGGGCCAATTAATCAACTCGTCAGTGGGGCTATCAATCGGTTAAGTGGCTTTGATGGCTCCCCTGTCGCATTCTAAGAGCTCACTTTCGCAAGGTAATGACAAATTAGAAAGGTTTGGAGTGGGTGGTTTGATAATGTAATTAAGTGCATAAGGTTGACGGTAAAAAGAAGTATCTTTAAAAAAAGACAGAAAGTTGCAATGTTATGCTGAATTGGTAAAACTTAGAAAATGGAAATTTAAGAAAAAAATGAAGTATAATGAATGTTTTAGAATATTTTTTTTTTTTTTTTTTTTTTTTTAGTATCTGTTTCAAATTCATCAGTAATGAAATTTAAGAAATCTTCAGATGGTTATGATGACATGGGCATGAAAAAAATAGAATTGTTAGGTTGATCAAGTAATTGGTAGGTTGATAGAGTAATTGATAGGTTGATAGAATAATTGATATGTTGTTAGTAGAATGCAATAACAGCTAGTGGAATACGATATTTTATGATTTATACATTTATATCAATCTCATTAATCGGCAATATAGTTCAACTTTTTGTTCATTTTCGTAGTGTTATCATTTTCCCATGAGATATACTTCTTTTTTAAATGGGAATGATTTTATTTAAATTGTGTCGTAAACGCATTTCCTCAGACGTAACTTTATCATTGTAAGACTTCTCTCCACCATTAAAATAAATCTTGACCATAAACGGGAGATTCAGCTCTAAATGCCCCCAATCGGGACAACGATAATTTAAACTACGTTCCCAAGAGAATTCCGGAGAAAATTTCTACTCTTATTCTCTGGGGCGAAAGGATCGCCTTCGGCCACATGATGCCCGGCATTGGATGTCATTAATTCAGAATTTATAGCTTCTGTCAATTTTGCCAGTGCAGAGAAAGAGTTTAAGAAACACTGAATTAGAAACCAAGTCCTGGGATGCTTTTATATATATAGATATACAATATAAAATGTTTTATAAAACAATTAGTAGCAAAGATATATATATATATTTAAATATAGAGAGAGAAATGTAGATATATGATATAAAATGTTTTATAAAACAATCAGTAACAAAGAAATCTCCCATATTACACATCAAAATTATTGTGTAATATGGGAGAATTGTATTTTGTGTGTGACATCAAAATTGTATTTATGTCACACACAAAATGCAGTTTATATCGAAACGACAAATGAAATTTTCTTTAATTAAATAAAAAAAATTGTGGTATTTATAAAGAATTTTTCCAATTTTCAGTCTTGTCTGATATATAAACGAATTTTCATTTATAAACTACTTGAATATTTACAGCATTTAGTAAATGTGTTTATTTTTACGTTAATATTTCTTAAATAATTTTTTTCTCTGTTATTTCCATTTTAATTCTCTGTTATATCTTTATGGTTTTTTTTTTTTAATTTATCATTTCTTTGATGTTCTTATCGAATTTAGTTATTTCTTTCCATAAGCCTCTTATGGTACTTTGTGGTACAAAGGATTTCTTGTAAATATTAATAAGAAAATAAATATATTTTATACTTCAGCAAATAACAAAGAAATTAAATTAAATCAAGAGATTTAAAAAAAGTTGAAATTTGAATAAACCAAAGAAAAAATGTATTTCAAATTAACTTTTAATAAAGTACTTCCGGCATGCCCTTTTTATCTAAAATGAATTACAAGAAGCAATTTCAATAACACATATTCTCCATGTTTATTCAACAGATAGTCTCTTGCAAAAGAAAATACAAGAGGCACGTTTCGACCACGCCATAAACAGCAACCGTCCTCCAACAATAATCACTTACTAGAAATCCTTTATTTCTCGATCGTTCACCTCAACTAGCCAACATCTTTAGGATCAAAGCCATCTACGAAGAATCAATTCATTGAGTGAAAAACAGAGAGATATGGAGACCCGTTTTCCACAATGGTCCGTACCGAAATTTTCCGTTCTTTCCCTTAATCAGGTCACGTAGAGCTCATCACTTTCGGCACTCTCTTATTAATTAGTGGCCGTTTCCTTTTCTTCCGCAACGCACCTGTTGTTATTAGTGGAAAAAGAGAGATGTGTTTAGCGGTATGAATGCACGTGCCCCGTCACCGACGCGTGTATCCGTAACCGTTTGCCTTTTTTTTTTTTAATTGTTATTTTTTATTTATTTATTTCATGCATAAATGTCTCATTGGAACACCTTGAAATTCGACTCGGATTTTCATAAGGAAAAAAAAAAAAAAAAATGAGGAACATTTGGTACTCGAAGAGTGTAAACATCTGTCAAATGTAGCTGAAGGGATATTTTAATATTAAATTTATATATATATATGGAGAGAGAGAGAGAGAGTTTAGGATATAGCAGACCATGTTATTAAAGAAGAATATTTCTTGCTCATTATAAACATATGCCATAGATATGTCGGTAGTATAATTAGATAAATTTTGGGTTAGCAAACTTAACGCGACCTGATGGCCAATTGGTTAGCGCACGGCATTTGGTACCATGGGCATCAGATTCGAATCCTGGCTTTGGTATGAATGTTTGTTAGTGGTTCGTAATCCACGTTAAACAGTAGGTTCCGGTCTATAATCTAAATTTGTATATATATAAATATATATAATTCCAGGACATAGAAGATCATGTTATGAAAGTAGAATATCTCTGGCTCATTCCAAACATATGTCTATAATATAATTAGATAAAATTAGTGGTTAGTATAACATAAAGCGGCTTGATGGACAATTGACTAACACTCTGGCATTTGGTACCATGGGCTTCAGATTCGAATCTTGACTTTGACATGGACGTTTGTTAATGGTTTGGAATCCCCGTTAAACAGTAGGTTCAGGTCTAATTAACCTAAAGTCTGCAAAAAATGACCGTAAAGCGACAAACCAAACTAATAATCAAAAACTTTCGGTATACGCTTAACTTTCCAAGGTTTTGAAATAAAAGCTATATATATAGCGTTTCACCTTAAAAATAAACAGCTTCTTTTTTTAAATTCAACTTAAAAATATATTAAATTATGCTTTTTTGGATGCAAATAAATTTTTGTATGCATTAAAAAAGAACTTTCGTAATATCTTATCACTTAATCCTTTATAAAACTACATAAAAATTCAAATTAAAAAAGTAATAAGTTTCTAAAGTTTTGCTAAAATTTCATTCAGAAAAATTTGGAAAAAAGTAATGATTGTAGGGATATATTGTCTCTTATAGAAGTACACTTTTGAATCAAAATTTTGACGAATAAAATTGTAAAAAAATATTCAGAAATTTATTCTATGTTAAAAACTTCGATGAACGATAACCCTTTTTTATAACAATGTTACATGCTCTCAGACCCCAAATTTTTAATGATTAAATGATAAGATATTATGAAAATTCTTTTTTAATACCTACAGAAAATTTATTCGAATCTATTCAATTCAAAAATCTATAAATCATTTCAATGATGTGACGGCATATTTCAAAAATGTTACATTTTCTTTGTTTAAAAGATAATTATATATATATATATATATATATATAAAATATATACGATATTTTGATAAGATATACGCTACATGTATATATTTAAATAAAACGTATCTTTTACAATGGAGTCAATCTCTAAACATAAAGAAAAAAAGAACCCATTTTCTTATCATCGATTTCATAATCATATCATCACTTCCTCTTTCTTTCCTCTATGCACCTGAGGATTATTATTTAGCAAACTTTCATCACATGAGCATTGAATGGATGTCACACAGTTCGACAACCAGAATGAAACAGTAATTTATTAAGGAAACCTAAGTTTTGTTTCAGAAACAAAGCTTTCTATTGTGGTGTTTCCTTTCAAACAACATTACACGATATTACATCATTGCATCTTCAAATAATTGCATTTTACGCATCAATAATTCGAAAGATACTGTACATTGACAAAGTTTATTGCCATAAGATGTTCCGATGTCAGTTCATGAATCCGTACTTAGAAAAAAACGAGGACATCGACTCTGTTGGCAATTATTTTTAAAAGATTAATATATTTTTCAATCCCTTCTATTAGTTCATATTCTCCTTATGTATATCTTGTTCAAATTTTAAATCGTTAATAATATACTTTTTATTCATCCACTCAAGTTCAAATACATTTTTTTGAGTGGATGACACTTGATGTTAATACAGTTTTTCAAATATTAATTCATTAATTAAATTTAATTAATTGACTTTAGTTTTTTTTTAGATTTAAGTTGTATGTATCTACCAATAAATGGCGCCGATATAATAGGAAAATTTCAACTTTATTTATAAAGGACTTTTCTGCAATATAATGAAAAAGAGTAGGAATTAACTTAAATTTTTTTTTTTTATATTACTTGCTTTACTGAATATCCGAATAGAAATTATATCAATCTTAAAGAAATCAGGTTTTTTTTTTTTTTTTTTTTGTCATTTTAAAAAAAATAGAATATCTAAGTGATGATAAGTGATTTTATTATAAATATAATTCTATGACTGAAATAAAAATAATTTACCAGAACAATGAAATTAGGGCTAATCAATTAAAACACATTAAAATTACTTTACTTTTTTAACGTAAATGTTCGATAATAATAAAAAGATGAATTTTTTTGGTGATTTTTTCATCAAATTTTTATTTAGATGTAAATAATTAAAAAAAAAAAAAATTGCTTTTATTCATTAGTGTGATCAAATAAAATCAACAAGTAAATTTCATTCTAAAATTTGAATCAAATGAAATAAAACCGAAATTTTTCATAACGTTTTGGGTCTTTATAGAACATTTTTCAATGCTTCAATATGCATTGAGCGTTATTTTAAATGTTAACAAAAAAAAAAAAAACAAAAAAAATGAATAGCCCTTTTTTTTTTTGGTGTGTGTGTGTGTGTGTATAAAGAAATTAAAAATAAAATAATTAACTTTTGAGATAAGAAAGTAACTATAACACAATTGAAGATGTGTAAAATAAAAATAAAAATCTTTATGAATTTGAATAATTGCAACAGACACGCAATGGACTTGAACAAACACGCTATAGACTTGAATAGACGCGCAAGTTTGTTACCTCCCTTTTTAATCATTCGACATTCTATCGATAAACTAAACTTCATCAACAAAATAGATTATTTTAAGCTTAATATCCCATTTTATGAAAGGATTAATTTACATAAGTTTTAATATAAATTATAAATCGATATAGTAAATAATAATTTACAATTAATAACATACAATATGTCGTTGGAAAATGCCATCCTAGACCAAGTGAATTATAAAAACTCTAGATATTTAGTCAGACCATCAAGTTGCATGAATGAATTACAAAATAGGCTTTGCTTTGACAAGGCAACTAAAATTAAAAAGACCAGTTTTGATTTTGCAAAATGAGGACTTTTCTCCAAAGGATTTAAACAATTTCGTAGACAGATGCAATGAACTTTTTGCAGTCTCTAAAGATAGTAGGTTTCTAGGTTAGTCTTCGTCATCCAAAACCTCCTGATTGTTAAACGACCTGTGAGATCATTTCAAATGGATTTATATCGTTCAGCAACTGGTTTGACGACGTTTGACCTTCAGCCTAAAAGCGAGAAAACTTTCGAAGGCTCAGGAATTTTAAGTGAGTAATATCCGTGTTGGAGAAGAATGCTTTATTAATCATAATTATATCTGCATCTTTTTTAATATTTTGCGTAAACTTATTCATACGATGCTTAGAAATCAATTACATTATGAAAGTAAACTTATGAACTCACATTTATATAACATATATGAACACATTATTTATTAATTTGTAAATTTTAATTACGTAGAAAAATTAAAAAATAATAATAACAGTTGTTTAATTTCTGCTAATGTTTGTATAATAAGTTGAAAAAGGTATTTCAAAAAAAATTAAAAAATTGGGAAGACTGATATTGCAAATAAAAGGATATTATTGATGTATTCCATACAAATAATAATAATTATGAAATATAAAAGTTAATAAAAAATGTGTACAATGTTAAATTATAGCACTCTACAATTAAACATCCACTTTTTATTAAATCCTCCAAAGACAACTAACTAATATCCACTTTATAAAAGGATCTTTTAGATAATGATTATTTTTTTTTATATAATAGGTATTACGCTAATATATTGCAGCATTAATGATTCAAACCCAGACAGAATTGCATTCAAATCATTTTGCGTGGGTGTGTGATTTTTTTATTTGATTATTTTCCGACGAGAACCAGAATTAAACATAAAATAAATAACCTAAAAGATAACATCATGAGAATAAAACACACCGAATAATTTATTCTGCAGAATCATCCGATTAGAATTCTCATTCCCTAAATAATTATGCGAAAAGCTAAAAAAAAAAACACAACATTTACTTTTTCTTCTTTTGTTTAATTTATCTCACGCTTATGAGAAATAATTTCTCTTTAAGACAGGAAATGATACTTTCCACAACACACTAATACGGTTTTTTTTTCTACTTTTTTTTTCTTTTCCTTTCCTTTAACGATCACCGATTGTCGAAGATTAAAACGGAAACCTTCCACCGATTACTCACAGACCCCATCCACCGAGACGAGACTTCGAGAAACGTGACAAAACACGCAACGCGACAAAATTCCCCCTAGCGCCCAAGAAGATTTTTTCCCAGGAGAATACACAAGGCGTTTCTTCCTAAAATCTGTACACTATTCATCCTGAGAAAGGGGGGTGGTGGTGGGTTCGAGCAAGTGCTCTATCGGACTGTGACTGACGATAGACCGAGGAAACTTGAGTTTGCGTGATCATTGCTGGATCGTTGGTCCGTGACAGAGTCACGCCTCGTCCAAGAGTCCGTGAGACAAAACAAGGAGATTCTCGAAGATCAAGGACAGTCCCGGGAGCCAATGCACCAACGCGATTAAAAAAAAAAAAAGATACCAAGACGGATACTGTCGTGGGGGTGATTTTAAATGCGCACCCGTCAGATTAAAGATTCTGGTAACACTCTTTTGTCCTTCCAATGACAATAAGGTGCGTGGTACTCAATGTGGGCGACTCTTCTTTAGGTGCATCGTTGAGTATCATCGATGACTTCGGGTACATTGTACCCATTATTTGTTTTCTTTTCTTGTATGAGGAAATATCGAAACTTGACAAATCCATCATTCACTAAGTTTGACCTTTTGGTGTGCTTTTGCTATCAACAAGGAGGTCTTCAAATTAGAATTCAAATCCTGTAATTCATTTAAGGTATTGCACCAAGAGACATGACAGTATCCGTCGTCAGATTAAAGATTCTGGTAACACTCTTTGTCTTTCCAATGACAATAAGGTACGTGGCACTCAATGTGGGCGACTCTTCTTTTAGGTGCATCGTTGAGTATCATCGATGACTTTGGGTACATTGTACCCATTTTCTTTTATTTATTTATTTTAATTTTTTTGTAAGAGGAAATAACGAAACTTGACAAATCTATCATTCACTAAGTTTAACCTTTTGATATGTTTTTGCTGTCAGCAAGGAGGTCTTCAAATTATAATTCAAAGCTTGTGATTCATTTAAGGTATTGCACCAAGAGACACGACAGTATCCATCATAGATACAGGTAGTATCTAAGACGGATACTGATTTTAAATGCGCACCCGTCAGATTAAAGATTCTGGTAACACTTTTTGACCATCCAATGACAATAAGGTGAGTGGTACCCAACGTGAGCGATTCTTCTTTTGGGTGCATCTTTGAATATCATCGATGACTTCGGGTACATTGTACCCAGTGTTTTATTTTTATTTTTCTTGTATGAAAATAACTAAACTTGACAAATCCATCATTCACCAAGTTTGACCTTTTGGTATGTTTTGCTATCAGCAAGGAGGTCTTCAAATTAGAATTCAAAGCTTGTGATTCATTTAAGATATTGTACGGAGAGACAATACAGGAAGAAGACAGGACAGGCAATTTTCTGTCAAGTTGAAAGATGGTTTTAAAAGTTAAAAAAAAAAGACATCTATAGGTCTAGGAAGTTTATGCAGACAGAATTTAAAGATTAAATATAGTTGTTATAAAGTTTCAACCATCTGTTAAAAGATTCTGATAAAACAATCATACTGACAATGAAGAAAGAGTTCTTTATGTGTCTTACGTTAAGTTTACGGCTTGTGTATCTTACGACATCAAAAATTATTTCTTTTTAAATATTATTTAATTTATTATGGATCAATATTTGATATATTGGTGTATTTAATCAAATCTATGAATACTCTTTTTTTATAAATATCTATTTATATCAAATAAACCTATATATTCAACCTATGTCCTATATATTCATCCTAGTCAACCTATATTCATGTTATTTCTTTTCTTTTGGAAAAAAAAAAGATTTTGATTATTTTTTTATTATAAAAATATTTAGATGCTTTTCAAGAAAAAAATTAAAACTATTTCAATTAATTATTTTGCTCAGAAGTAGCTAATGTGTATTAAAATGCCTAAATACTAGATTGCATATTAAATAGAAAATATTATATTTTAAAATCTTTTTATTTTTTAAATATTTTTTATTTTTTAATTATATTTTAAATCAAAAAATAATATTTTTAATGCATACACAAAAAATGTAACAATTTAATAAAAATATATCAAACATTAACAAAAGGTTAAATTAATTTTAAATTATCCTTGACTCATTTATTACTATTTAAATAGAAATGATTGTATGGGATACTACAGTATAACAAGTAATCACCCAATTTGCCTAATAATTATGCGGTTTATATTACGACCTATATGTTAATTAACTTCTCGTGAATGGTTAAATGGATACGGTTATAAATTAAATGGCTAAGCTTCATTGAAATGAACGTAAAAGGGCAAATTGAAAGGGCAATTCTCTTTAACTGTCATTCACTTTCGCCTACTGAATTCTGGTCGAATCAAGTAGGTACTTTTCTTACAGCCGCACCTCAGAATACCCTTGAGATCTCGATCTATATTTTCCTACTTATAAGAGGCTTTAGATGAGATTAACCTGTCACAGTAGGAGTAGAGTATCGAAACGTAAAAATCGAAGGATAAAAAAAGTTACAAAAAATCTTCGCATTCTACCTCCAAGGCGTTAGCTAAATTCAAATGCCTACGTGGGATGGTATCAAAAAATGAAAAAGCGGAATTATTGTTTTTCTTAAATGTATCCAAACCAGATATTCAAACAAATAAGATCAGTTTAAAAGAGGCTAGGCGAGGCGTAATGGCCATAAATGGCATGCAGCTTAATGTGAAATGCTGTTGCATCTCTAACGACGCATCAAAATAAATTTAAATGAGTATGATGCCGTTAAACATTGGCTTCTTTCAACTCCGGATTCAAGATTTAGATTTGCGGGCTGGTTTTTTGTCATATGTATTCTACCTGGGTGGTCGGAGAAATAGATGAGCATTTAAAGCTCTTGTCGTAGCAATAAATCTGTGCGTATTCCGTGATTTGCGATTGAATTCCTGTTTGTTAAATAGTGATGTATATCAGATAGTGTATTATAATAGAAATAACAATAGTCTCTGAATAAGAATAGACATCGAATTAATTTTTTATATATAAAGAAATATAACAAAGAAGATTAAAAAAAAAAAATATTATAAGAAATAAACAGGAAATATAAATAATCACTTCATCAAAACTTCTATGGAGAATTTCTGATATTATATTAGTGGCTACAGAACGTATCTGTTGATCATTTTATATATGATAAATATAGATAGATAATAAAATCAGATATTTTTATATGGATTGTTTCTGATGAGCGATTCCGATGCGTTTCCGAATTAGAGTATCATAGTTCATAAATAAACGAACAGAAATTTCTATATGGCAACGGCGAATATCTGGAAACCCATATGTTGGCTCAAGCAAGACAAGAAGGAAAATTAACCATATTTATGTTATCCAGGGAAATGTTCTTTAAATATTGTAGTGGCGAAAATCTGGTGCATTGTACCGAGTGCCCCGAGTGGTGCACCCTGGGTGAAGATGAATCTGCTACAGATCTATTGTTCTAACAGCAAATTATTTCGGGTTAAAATGCTGGGCATTCAACAATATTGTTTCTATTTTCATAACCTTAAATGCTATGATGTTATGTGTGATTAGAAAGAGTGAATTTATTAATTTAAAGGATAAGATCTTGTATAAAAAGCCGAATTTAATTTACTTTTAATTTAAATAGAGAAAACAGATTAGAGATTAGAGAAAGCAGATTAGATATTTTAAATCCAAATAATTTAATTGAAGTCTAATGTTATTTCCTGCAGCCTGATGGCCAATTGACCAGCACGCTGTCTTTGGTATCACAGGCTTCAGGTTCGAATCCTGGAGGAGGCTTGAATGTTTGTTAGTGGTTCGTTATCTACGTTAAACATTTGATCCCGGTCTAATTAGTCTAAAATGTGTACAAAATGACCTTAGAGCGACAAACTAAACAAACATCATTTCCTGGCAAAGCATTCTTCGTATAATTTTTTAAAAAGGATTTATTACATAAATTATTTTCATGATAGACAAGATTTATAAATAACTGAATATTTAAACCTATTACAAATTGAAAAATGTTATTTTTTAAAACAGATATCATAATAAGATTAACTTGTTTAAAAATTAAGACGTAACCAAATATTCAGATTAATAAATTATCTCGATGCATAACAACTGAAGTACAAATAATCACTTCATCAAAATTTTTATGAAGCATCTCTTATACCATACTAGTATTTACATATAAATCTATTTTAATTCCCTACTTATTGTAGAATCTATTCTTCAAAAGGAATCGCGAATTATCTTCTGAAAGAATCCAAGCTCATTGTAGCAGAAAATAACGAGCTTAAAATCCAACACGATTTCTTCTATCTATTACAATAATTTCATATGTGCTGCGCGATCATTGACGAAAAAACATTCTGAGAAATTTCAGATAACGACAAAGAAAGGCAAATGCCTGATTACAAATCACATGACGCACCCAGTAGCAAAAAACAAAGGACAATTTAGCATTTTTTATTAAGAATTGTTTCCCCCTTTTTAAGACGGTTCTATAAACGAGTTTTCTTCCTCCTCGTAACTACTACAATGAAATTTCTATTCGCGTGAAAATACTTTTAAAAAAAGAATATGTGCTTCGTTAATGTCCGGCGTAATATTTTCTGAATTTCGGACCCATAATTGTTCTTGTTGGCTCAATTGTTCAAGGGGCATTTTTGCAGTCCACAATTGGACAATTGAAGATAAATCAAGTCTGCTAAATATTTGCGAAACGACTTTCTTTTTAGAGTTATGTTTTCCTGGACCTTCTGTGAGCTGTTCTATAATGAGTTGAAATTTCGGTTTTATTTTATTTTCGTAACGTGTACGAAATACTCGCAGCTTGTTATGACTTTCGTGTAGACCTTTTTTAAAATTTTTCTTCGTTTGTTTAGTTTGAAGAGTGGTAATTTATATTTTGATAACTTTTCCTGGTATAACAATATCTAGAACTGGATATCTTTAATAATTTATTTCTTTTTTTTTACATCGTTGAATATCTTAGTAATTCTTCACCATGTCTCTAGCGGTCTGATGGCCAATTGGCTAGCGCTGTTGCCTTTGGATACCACAGGCTTTCAAGTTCGAGTGGTGGCGTGGATGTTTGTAAGAGGAGCGGAATTTTTGTTAAACTGTAGGTCCTGGTCTAATGAGCCTAAAGTGTGCACAAACAAAACCAATGCACATTCATCGGTTTTAAAATCACTCGAGTTCTAAAATAAGTAAATAATTTTGTTCTATTTGAAATTATTTAAATCAAAGGCAATTTTATTTTTATGCATTTATTTCTTAGCAAAAAATGTTATCTTAAATGGATTTTAAATTTTTATTTGAATACTTTAACTTATATGTTTATATACATAAAAAAAAGATATTTTAAAAGCTATAGTTAAAAGAATTGATAATTTAATTAACTGTAAGACAAAACAAAAGAAAAAATTTAAATAATAACTTTTAATAATAACTTTTATTAATATTAACTAATTTTTTAATTTAATACAATTTTATTTTAAACTTAATATATTAAACAAAATTTAATATAAATAAAACTTAAATTAAATATATACATTATTATAATTTTATTTAAAAATTAAAATTAAAATTTTTTTTATTTTACATTTAAATAATTTTTTTAAATAATTCATTTATATACCCGTTATCCTTGTCTGACAAAGATTTAAATCATCAATTCATTATTTAATAATTTTTATTATCTGAAATTAACAAAATTTTTATAAATTGTACATCGTGTTTCCTAATCCAAGAAACATGGAAAACAACATTTAAATCAGCATATGGTAATATATGATCCACATTCGGTACTCATATTAAAAGTATACCTAGTAGCATTCTATAATTTATAAAGTCATCTTCAAAGAAATCTTACATTTTAGTACCACAAACAATAGAACCGAATCTCTATGTGAAACACGCAAAGCTCCCAGCGAAAGCGATAACATTGACCCAGAAACTTAAAAGCACAGTTGCTTCCAACTTTGGAAGGATTCTGATTTGTCAACATGGGTTACCAACCTTCCTCCGAGAGAGAGCTGTTTTATTTTCTCAGCTTCCATTCTTCGTGAGTCAGTCATATTGTTCTGAGCGAGCTGCTAATCCCAATTTCCTGCGTCGTTTACTGAAATTATAGCGTCATTGTCTTTCGCATCGGCCCTATCGTCTTAGCAGATCTCTGGACAAAGAAGATTTCGATTTCAGATGCGTTTCTAGTTCCTTGGAACTACTAAGAAATAAATGTACGTTTACCTTTGTGATTAATGTAACCCATATAATTCGAGTATCAGAAATTAATTACTTATTAGTTGTCTGTTATTTTCTGTTCATATTTTGTTTAATAATTCATTAATACATAGTTTTTAAATTTATCTTGAGGTAGAAATATGTAAAAGAAAAAAATCATAGGAATTAAATTTTTCAATTTTAGGTAAATTTTGTATTTACTCAAATCATAATTTCAGGACACAAAATTTTAAAAAGTGTCAGAAATAACGAACGAACATCAAAACGATAATTATAACACTGAATTTGCTGTTGTAAAAATAATAAGCTCATCAATGTATCATCATAACGAATGATGATTAATGAATCATTAGAACGGCAAATGAATCATCAGAACGATGAATGACGATTGATGAATCGTCAGTACGAAGAATGTTGATTAATGAATCTTAAGAATGATGAATGAGGAATAATGAATCATCGGAACGAAGAATGATGGCAAATGAATCACCAGAACGACGAATAATGATGATGAATCATAAGTACGAAGAATGATGATTAATGAATCATAAGAATGACGAATAATGATCAACGAATCATCAGAACGACAAACCAAATGCCTTCAGAAAACAATAAGAATATTAGTGGTTAGTCTCAAAAATGAATAATTCTATAATTTCGGTTCTCTTGTTTAAGAAAAATTTTCAGTGCCCTATACTATGTATGCGTACATAAATATAGTTTAAACCTGCATTATTTCATGTCTCTTTTTTAAATATACGTAAATTATGTTTCATTAAAATTTTAATTAATATAAAATTATTTTATTGAATCTAATTCCTAACATGAGATTTATGAAGTTTTCATTAATTATTATTCTTCATTGGCGCAATAGCCTCATGGGCGGCAAGGCCGTCTGTCTACTGGCTGCTTTCGAGACAGGAGATATTTTCTTTTTTACGCGATAGGATTGACAGCCCTACACCCAACTTTTTACAGTCCTATTAGACTGGGACCTACTGTTTAAAGTGGATTGCAAACCACTTGAACCTGTGACACCGAGCGCCAGAGCGCTAGTCTTTTTCATTAATTAGAAAAAGAAAAAGTTTAAACCTCTTATGTCTATAAAAATAGCGTAAAAAATATCAGCTTAAAATAAATAATAAGTTTTAGATTAGGAAATATAGTTTTTTGATAAATCATAAATTATCTTATTACTAAGCACTGAAAAATTTGTGATGAAAATGTTTGATCTCCTGTGTTTAAAAAAATCGTTAAAAAGTAATTTAAACATGAAAATCTTTCTGCTCTAGTTGGATGGTAAAACTAAAGTAATTTATTTGATTTATAAAAATTAAAATTTATACTCTGGCAACAGCACGAGATCTAAGAACAGCATTGTTACAATTTTTTTTTTACTCTCAACCCTATAATTTAACTCAACTTTTTATTTTCAGTGAAATTTTCCTCAACTTGTGAAAACAACATACCTCATTTCGGCATACTATTGTTTGTTGTTTTTTACATCTAAGAAAAAAATAACGCAATTTGTCAGAAAGAACGATGAATGACCATACATTATCCGAAATTAATTTTCTTTTTTTTTTTTTTTAAAAATTCGTGCACTTTTTCCTTTTTTCTTCCTATACCTTGATTGTCAGCCAGAGAGTTAGTTTTAAATTGAATAAATTAAATCGCAATTAGATGGTATTATTCGGATCATTGTTGCACGACAAAGCAACTTTTCCATACCTGTTAAGACTTTCCCCCGGTCGAAAAGGCAAAAACAACGCTGACACAACGTCACGCTTCGAGTACCGGACATGACCCACCAAATGATAGTGAAATTCGAAAATGCACAAAAAAAAAAAAAAAAAAAAAAATGTCACCGGCTGATTTTGGCAACATTATATCAGTATGCTGTGGGAAAAAAAGTGTCTCTTCTGAAAGATGTAAGACAAGAAAGACAAAAATTGTTTATTTTTCACATATGGTGGTGATATTTTTAATGAACTGGTTATGCTACCTGCTTATTACTTTGAAATTATATGTCATTCATACCATTGTTAAACAATGAAAAGAATGGGTTGCCAAAAAATATAATGTATTTATTTCTAAATATATTACAGATGTATTACAACGTATTCTAAATATACGTATTACAATGTTACATTTATTTATTTTTTTCTAATATTAATCAAAATTTGAATATTTTTTTATTATTTCTTAAATATTTTTTTGTTATATATATTTATATACACATATTTATAAAAGTAATTATTATTTTTTTCTAATTCAGCTGCCAAATACTTAGACGGTTGTCTTTTATCCATAAGCATGTTGTGCACCGACGTTACTCACTTATCACTAGTTGGGTGTGCGTGTAGCTTGAAGATAAGCTACGGACTCGGAGTAACAATACCCCGCAACACTCTACGATCGTGTTAGATCGGGACCTACCGTTTAAAGTGGATTCCGAATCACTAACAAACATCCATGCCACGACCAGGATTCGAACCTGAAGCCGAGCGCCAGAGCGCTAGCCATCCTGCCCCTTTATAATTATTATTTGATATTTAATTTCGAATTATATATTTAAATATAAAAAACAAATCAGATAATACTTTTTAAAAAGTTTTTGGAAATAAATTTTTGTTTGATTTCTTATCGATACACAAAACAATTTTAAAACCTTTAATAAAAATAATTTTCAACAATTTTTTTCTTAGTAAAAACATGAAAAAATTTTTAAATTATTATACTGTCAGAAAATTGTGATGACTTTTAAAAAAATGAAAAATTCTAATCAATTATTTAATTAATGCAAATGATTAATATTGAATGGAAATTCTAGTTATCGTTTATTTTATCTTTATAAACATATTATAAAATTCCTTTGATAGTTGATGAGTTTCTATTAACATATATATCACATAATAATTAAATGCAAATATTAGGAGCAAAGATTTCAACAATTAGATCACTTCAATTCTGTTTTATTAGAGCGTAAAAAAATGACTTAACAAATGTATCCAATTTCTTAGATTAGCTTACATTGAATGAGATACATTTCGACATAATTATTTTGAGGATTTCTGATAAAAAAATATGTCTTCAAAATCAAGTTCCTTACAAAGACAGGGAGGGGATGTTCTATCTTCTATTATTGTTCTATTTTCTATTTGAGTTATTGTAAATTCAACGAAATAATAAGAACCTAAATTCAAGTTACTTGAAAAAGAAAAAAAAATTCATTTATGTGTTTTGACTCAAAAATATTTATTAAAAAAGTGGTAATAAATGTAATAAATAAAAATTGTGTTTAATAAAATGTATTCAAAGACTTCTATAATAATGCTAACTTCTGAAATTATTTTAAATTAAATGTTTCATGAGAATAATACATATTTCATTATTATAGAATATGCCCCACTTACAATTTCTATGACTAATTATTGTTCGTTTTATATTTTTATGTACTTCGTTTTTTGCACTTGACGTCAATGGTTTTCATCTATATTATTCGCTAATTTAATTGAGAACTTTACAAAAGAAGCACTGTACAAGCCATAGTTTCCCAGCAAGGGACTATCCCAAATTTGTTCTGAATGTGATAGTGATTTGTCTGTCAAGTGTCTGTAATCGAATTACCAAGATACAATAGAATAAGGCAACTTTTTTGATTTTTGAGCATTATGCCTTACTTAACTTATTGAGAAATATTTCCCATACTAATCTTTTTTTTTTTTTTTTTCATGTGCTTCAAATATTGATCTCATGCCTTATATTTAAAATTTGCCTTAACCACTATTCTGTTACCTTTTAGTATTAATAACTCTAAGTAAAACAATCTATTGGGGCCTGCTGTATCAGAGTTGTCCCTTATGCCGTTAAACCACTTCTACAATTTAATTGAAAATTTTATAAATAGGTACTATTTTTATCTTCTTATTTAGCTTATTGAGCCCCAGGCTAATCTTTTCTTCATTTGCTTCAATTATTAATTTTGTGCCTTATATTTAAAATTTACCTTAACCACCATTCTATCACCTTTTGGTATTAAGAACTCCATGTAAAACAATCTGTTGGAGGCAACTTGGTCAGAGTTGGCCTTTATGGCATCAAACCACACTGCCAATTTAATTGAGAATTTTATATATTTTTTTTACATTACCTTTTAAAGGTAGTACCCTCAACCTGCACCCGTTCTTAGGCGAATCAGCCCAGATCTGTATCTCATATAAAGATGAATTGTGTAGAAATAATACAAGAAACTATGAATATATAATGGCATTATGGAATCGGCATCAATGTGTAATTTTAAATACCATAAGTGATGTCGAGAACTGGTGGTTTCATGGTATCTCTGGTGTGGTGTCTTTTCTGTCAGTTACAACTGCTTCGCGACAACACCCTGGTTTATTATCTCACGTTTGATTCATCTTTTAAGTATTCGATTCGACCTTCGTTCAAGGGAAAAAAAGTATTTTATAATATTTCATGCATTTTGTTGTTTTCCATTTCTGATTAAAGTGGATTCCATGTAATTTGCGATATTTATAATTATTAGCTACCTATTAATGTAGCGTGCAGGGTCGTGTTTAATTTTCTCATCCACTCGTTTTAGAAAACATCTTCCGAGGGCCAGATGGTTACAGCAGGCGGAAGTTTTAAAACCCCCGAACCCCCGTATCTTTAAAAAGGCAAGAGATTTCGGTTCCTGTGATTGCGGAATTCTCTCCCCACCGGATGCGTTCGCATTAAAGATTCTATTTTTGAAAGGAATACATAAGTTTCTCCCCACGAACATGTTCTTGATTTCTGCACTGCAAATGATCTGATGGCAGCAAAAATGGGCACTCGCACTAAACGAGCTGTTTTAATTAAATTATGGAGATCACTGACACAGCTGGTGATAACTGCGGATGGGCTTCATACAAGTTATATAGCGAATTTAATTGACTATACGCAACATTAATTAATTCGTCTCTCATATTATATTTTTATATTTATTAACTTATATTTTTTTAAGATATAATTCGCAATGAAATTTATTGCAATACTTTACCATAATACTTTACTATAATATTTTACTATATTTTATCAATACTTCACTATATTTTATCGCAATACTTTACTATATTTTATCGCAATACTTTATTATATTTTATCGTGATGTTTATATCTTTTAAATAAAAAAGTGATGAAAAATTTTGAAAATAAAATTTGGGAAGAAAATTGAATTTTTTCTAAACCATTTGATAATATTATCGAAATTTTATATTTTGATACACAAAATTTAAAATATGAAATAATCCGAACTTAATTAAATATTTATCATTTTCAAGTAAATAAAATTATTTTCCTAATTAAAGAAAAATTATGCTTCAAAATCGTAAAGAAATTAGAATTTCCTTGAGTTGATGACAATTTAATTTTATTTTTTAATGTATTTCATTTTTAAACTGTATATAGCGTGTGCATCTGTACTTTGAACATTATAGTCTTTGTATTTTAATCTCTTTTAAAAACGATTAAACAATCAAATTTATTCAATCTTATTCTTTTTTTTTTTTTTTTACATCGCAAATTTTTTTTACTTTATAAAGTAAAAATGGTTACTATAGACTTTTTCGTAAGTCTTTTACTCCTTACTTTCAGTTTTACGGTGAATTAATAGCAATTATTAATTTCTTTCTAAATATTTTTAGATGTCAATATTTTTTAAAAATAGCTTGCTCGCTTGCAAGTTAATTTTTTTCGACAGATTGTAGACTTTTTATTATCAGCGTAGAGCTTTTATCCTTAAAGTCTTTACTCCTCAGTTTTATAGTGAATTAATTACAATTACTAATTTTTTTCTAAATATTTTTATATATTAATATTTTATAAAAATAGCTTCCAAACATTTAGACTTTTTCGACATAAACTTTTAACATAGATAAAGACTTTTTCCGTAAGTCATTAACTCATCAGTTTTGTGGTGAATTAATGGCAATTATTAATTTCTTGCTAAATTTTTTAGATGTTAATATTTTATAAAAAATAGCTTGCAAACATTTTAGACTTTTTTCATCAGAGATTAATAACATAGACTTTTTCCTTGAAGTCGTTAACTCCGCAGTTTTATGGTGAATTAATTACAACTATTAATTTTTCTAAATATATTTTAGAAATTAATATTTTATAAGAATAGATTGCAAACTTTTAACCATTCAAGTCATAAATGTAACAATTACATTAAAGTTTTACATCTTAAAAGATAAATAGATGCTAAGATAAATAATCCTTACAT
>BPLR01019563.1:0-26419 GCA_021605095.1 Caerostris extrusa | reverse complement strand
GTGTTTCATAAGGCCTATTTATATTTGTACAATGATCATTTGATTCTCGCCTTTTGAGTTCAGTAGGTCATCATAGGAATAAAAAATATCGCCTTTTGAGTTCAATAGGTTGGAAAATCATAGGAATGTTATGTAAACGTACTTAACAAGAGCAAAAGGGAAAACTTTAACTTCAAAGCTGGAGTAAGAAAAAAAAAAAGAGCAGCAATACTGCCGTACCTTCATAGAAAGAGTTTTCGCTGTAATTTGCACTCTTGCAGAGAGAGGCTTACCATTTAGAGGAGATAATGAAAAGTTCGGAACTTCAAATAACCGCAATTAGTTTGATCTTCTAGAACTAGTAGCAAAATTCGATCCATTTTTAAGAGATCGTATCGATCGATATGGAAATACTGGCTCAGGAAAACCTTCATATCTGTCTAAAAAACTATATGTAAGGAAATTATTCAACTTATGGCAGAGAAAGTGAAAGACACAATTATGGAGGAAGTGAAAAAGGCTGGTTATTTTAGCTTTTCAATAGATTCAATTCCTGACATATCTCATACTGATCAGTTGACCTTAATTATTAGATATGTGTCACCTGAAGACGGTTTGCCAACTGAGAGATTTTTTTAACTTTCCTTGAGCTAAAAGATCACTCAGGGGAAAGCATAGCTGATTTAGTATTTAATTATATCACTACTGAACTTAATATTGATTTCAGAAAAAGCCGAGGAGCCTGGTAGATGCAATGGTATGCAGCAAAAAATTATCGAAAAAAAAAGTTTGCAAGATTTGTTCCATGCGCTGGTCACTCTTTAAATTTAGTAAGTCGTTCAGCTGTTTATTGTTGCCTTTATGCTGTTAATTTTTTTGGTGTTGTGAACGAAGTTTATATCTTTTTCGTCTTCCACAAAAAGATGGGAAGTTCTGAAATTACATTTGAACCTCATTCTAAAGTGCCTAAATATTTATCAGACACTAGGTGGGAGGCACACTCAAAAGCTACAGAAGCTATTTTTAGAAAATTATAATAATATCACCGATGCACTCAATTATTTACATTCAGATAATAATACAAAGGGTGATACTATATTGACGGCCAACAATCTTTTAAAGGAAATGGAAGAATTTGAATTTGTATTTAGGCTCCATTTCTGGAATCGAATACTGAGACATTTTTCAAAAGTAAATACAATTCTTCAAAGCCTTAATATTTTATTTAGTAGTTGTGCAGATCACTTTTAGATATTTTACGTGGAATTAGGGAAGATTTTGATGCACTTGAGAAACAAGAAAAAAACAAGCTGCCAAATACTGAATATAGAACTACCAGAAGGATAATAAGAAGTAAAAGGCAAAGAAATTACGAAAATTCATCTGACCCTGATGCCTTAGACGAACTCTCTTCAAGTGATAAATTTAGGATTAAATCATTTATTCCTATATTAGATGCACTAGAATCAAATTTAGGAAGAAGAGCTTCTGTTTATGATGATGTAGTGAAAATATTTTCCTTTCTTGCCGATCTTATATTATTAAAGGTAGAACTTCAAAGAGGTGTTGAGCTGTTAATGCAAGAATACCCAGAAGATGTCAACCAAAATCTTACTGTAGAACTATTTCATTTCCACACATATGTGAGACAAACGCATAAGCCTTCAAAAAAAAATCCCACATTGTCGCATACAGACTATATATGGTGCTGAGAATGAATGTCAAAATAAGTTTTCTCGACTTTTTTTAATTTATTATCCGTGCCACATTTTTACCAATCACAACATGTTTCATTTAACATATTGATATATATCACAGTAATGATGTACACTCATGTCCATAAATTAAGAATAATTCAGAATCACACAGAAATTGAACTCTAAATTAAAGATTTCACCTGTAGAATTATCACACACATCTTGAAGAAGAATATGCAAATTACATGAAACCACCAGATGGCGTGGATAGTACGTCACAATGACGAGTGTAAGAGAGGGTATATAAGGAATGGTGGAAAAGAAGTAAAATTGTTCACAAGCGCTTTAAAAGCCTTTCAGTGCAATAACCGCATAGTTATGGCACAAAGGAAGCATTTGGATGATTTTTAAGTGGTAGAATTATCGGACGACTGGAATGTGGACGTACCCATCTGGAAGTATCCGAGGAACTTGGAATCGCCCAGAGTGTCATCTCCAGACTTTGGCAACGATTCCAAGATGATGGTCATGTGAGTAGATGTTACAGCACAGGTCGCCCCCGAGTTACAACGCCGAATGAGGACCGGTATTTAGCAGTTACTGCCAAAAGAAACAGACGGAGCAGCACAGCATCAGACCTGTCTCGTCAGCTCTCTTCAGCTACCGGTACGACAGTTTCAAGGCAGACCGTGCACAGACGCTTAGGGCACATTGGTCTATATGCTCGTAGGCCTGTCAGATGTGTTCCACTTACCGCAACTCACTGTCGCCTGCGATTAACCTGGAGTAGAGAGCATGCATTGGGGACACCGCAACAGTGGTCTGTTGTGATGTTTTCCGACGAGTCCAGATTTAGTTTGTAGTCTGATTCTCGCCGGACTTTCGCATGGAGAGCGCCAGGTACCCGTTACCACCAAGAGAACACCATTGAACGACACCGTTACGGTGGTGCAGGATGGCTCGTTTGGGGAGGAATTATTCTTGGTTCTAAAACTGACCTGCATGTTCAGAGTGTAACGATGGCAGGCCACATCTATCGGGATGTCATTCTGGAACAACATGTACGGTTGTTTCGGGGCGCCATGGGTGCTGAATTTCTGTTTATGGATGACAACGCCCGTCCTCACCGTGCAAACATAGTAGACGAATGCCTTCAATTGGAGGATATCACCCGTATGGATTGGCCAGCATACTCACCGGACTTGAATCAATAGAGCATGTGTGGGATATGCTTGGCCGACGAATTGCAGCCCGTCAACCCCTCCCGCCTGTCAACCGGATCTTCGGACGGCATTGCTTGATGAGGGGTGTAATATTCCCCAAGATCAGATTGATAATTTGATACTCAGCATGCCTAGGCGTTGTAATGCCTGTATTGCATCGTCCGGGAGACATACTCCGTATTAACCATCATACTAACCATGTTATACTGTTTTTTGTAAATAGGTTCTTTTTTGAAATTTGCTCAGGGAGTAAAAATTGCAATTTTTATTAATTATGTCAAACATATAGCATCTTTTTGCTCTTTACCTTTTGTTTAATAAATAGACTTTACAAATAAGTCAAATTTGTTTTGCTTCTGTCTCTTTCTTTGCCTGAACTTCATTATCCTTAATTTATGGACATGAGTGTATTTTATTATCTCTCATGTAATTACAAACTTAAAAATGGGAGGTGAAAGGGCCTCATCAGTGGAATAGCCTAGAGCATCTTTTCATCTAAATCAGCCCTGCTCATATAAAAATCATATTCAGCTAAGAAAACAAGGGCTTCTACATAAATTTGTTCTGTTTTTGCCAAGTTTCTGTACAGCGCGATATTGGCGATCGCAAATAGGCGATAGTCATGTCTACTCAGTTCGTTATTTTCCTGCAACACTGTCTTTTAATGACAACCTTTCCGGATTTGGTTATGATTGATGTCTTTTCTGTACGTGGTCTTGATGAGTGAACTACAAAATTTTTTCTGCTGCTTATATTTCTTTCAAGTACTTCTTATTATAATTTTGTTTGTTTTTCTTAACAAGTTGATACGATTTGTAAATATTTAATTTTACGTTTATTTAATTACTAAAATGTTAATCTCATTAGATATAAATAATTTCTGAAACACTTTAGTATCTGCTAGTAAATATTATTTATTTTTAATTCATTTTGTAATCCTTAATATAACATTGTTACAATGAATATATTACTTGTGTATTTAATTATTAGAATACATTCATCTTTGGTAAACTTTCACAACGTCTCACCCCGTATTTAGGGCTATGCGGCCCCTACTAGTTAGAACGCTCAGTGGGCTTCACGGAGACCACGAAAAGCTCAATGACAGGTGATGGAGAAGGCAGTGCCTTCCAGGAGGACTTTTAAGAAGTACCGGTTTCCGAATTTGGGTATCGTATGGGAGGAAACCCGGGAAATCCCCATCAGGAGGTCTGGCTATCGATGCGAGACGGTTTTACACACAATCACCACCGAGTCTTCTCGTTTCTCAGCAGTGACTATAAAAATACCGCCAGTGAATTCGAACCCCGGCCCTTATGTGCATTAGCTGGGCACGTTACCACTGGGCAACAGTAATTATATCTTACAAGCCTTTTCTGTTTCCAATGGGCTTCTGTATTTTTTACTAATACTTTCTATATCTGAAGTTTTATTGTACGATTGTCTTCTAAATTTGATTATCTTCAAAATTTAAATAATTATCTTCATTTCTCTGTTTTCTACTTCCGTATTTGGATGTGTGTCTTTTCATCTACACTACTTACTAGATAAATTTCCGTCATTCATTCTCTGTAATCCTAAAGTAATATATTTCTTCATAAATTTATATGTTTTTATGCATTTCACTTGGGGCATATCCATTCTTCTTTTCATCAAATACACTAATGGACATTAAAATTGCTACACCAGGAAGAAATGCAGATAACAAAAATGATATTTTTTGGGCAAATATATTAAATTGGAAATTACAAGTGATTAAATTTTCAAGAAATTTGGGTTCATAGATCCAAAGAAATCAGTACCCAGAACAATCACCTCTGGCAGTAATAATGACACTTATACGACTGGGCATTGAGTCAAACAGAGATTGGATGGCATGTACAGGTACAGATACCCATGCAGCTTCAACACTTCCAGCTTCAATGTCACAGCTCATCAATCGTAGTGACTGGCGTATGGTGACGATTCAGTCGCTCGGCAAACATGGGCCAGACGTTTTCTATTGGCGAGAGAGTATACAATATTCTGTACAATACCGGCAACATGCAGTCTTGTATTATCCTGCTGAAACGCAGGGTTTCGTAGGTTGACGTCTCGCCCTTCATGCGCTCAGGTTCTTCGTTGATAACACCATTGAAGACGCCCCCTGTCTGTGATGCAGCGTCAAGGGAGCCGCAGCCATGGTCTCCGAGCTGAGAGTCTATGCTACTGCAAACGTCGTCGAACTGTTCGTGCAGACACTTGTTGTCTTGCAAACTGCCCCAATTCTAGACACAGGGCTCGTGACGTGGCTGCATGATCCATTAAGGCTATGAGGGTAACATGCCTGTCTTCTCGGCTGCTAGTGATAGGGGGCCGTTGAGATCCAGCACGGCGTTTTTGTATTACCGTCTTGAACCCATGGATTCCATATTCTGCTAATAGTCATTGGATCTCGACCGACGTGAAAAGCAATACTGCGATACGATAAACCTCAATCCCGGTACGCTACAATCCGACTTTTATCAAAGTCAGAAACGCGCTGGTACGCATTTCTACTTCTTACACGAGTATCACAAGAACTTTTCACCAGGCAATAACGTTCAAATGCAATTTGTGTATGAGAAAAACGGCTGAAAAATTTCCTCATTTAAACACATTGTAGGAGTTGCTACCGGTGCCTTCTTTGTCTGAATGCTCTGAAAACCTAATCATTTGCATATTACAACACCTTCTTCCTATCGTTTAAATTTCAAGTCTGTAGCATGCCGCCATTTGGTGCAACAAATTTAATTGCCAGTAGTGTATTACATCAGATGTTTCATAAACTTTTCTCGTCCGACTCGGAGCTCAGTGGTGGCGTGCGTCGATGGTGAGCATTAAGGAAGAGGGTTAAACCCTCTAGCGGCATTGTTGCAGACACTGTTTCGAAAACGGGGAGACTCTATGGCGTTTGGGATGTTCAGCATCTTGCCTCGTTAGTCAGACCTGGTGGGAGTTTTTGGGGCCTTCTCCCATACGATACGCAAATGTGGAGTAGTTCCCCCTAAATGTCCTCCCGGAAGGCACTGCTTTCTTCAGAGACTCGCAGCCAAATCAGACTTCTACCTACGGGTGCTCCATCACAACAGAAGCTGCCCACTTTCCCTCCATCCATAAGTAGACTACTCAAGGGGTGACGACCCCGAGCTGCTGCCCACTGATAATTAGTCAAAACAATAATAATAAACTTTCTCTCTTCCACGTCAAATATTAGGTAAGATTTCTTTTTCTCTGGAATAACCTATAAACACACCTCATTTTTCTTTAGCCTCTAATTTGTGCCTTTTGTCATTATCAACTTTATAGTATGTAAGACATCTAAATGGCTTAATATATCTAACTAAAGGTAATATATCTAACTACTTAATATATCTAACTAAAGGTAATATATCTAACTACTTAATATATCTAACTACTTAATATATCTAACTAAAAGTAATATATCTAACTATAGTTCCATAGAGTTTTTGTGATTTCGATTCTGTGTTGATATTATGTTGTGCATGTATTCTGATGCTGCAACTTGTCGTAACTATCAACCGATAAAATCCTTGCTTTGTCAAATAATTTTCCTATCAGCAATTCCATTGCTTCTTGGTGAATAGAATAGAATCTTTTCTTGTTTTATGCCTTTCTGATCTAGATATTCCCTCATCACATTGCTTACAAACTCTGAAATATGATCAGTTCTTAACCTTCTGATTAATAATTCATTTTCACGTCTTCTGATGAGGCTTTGCAGATCTCCTCTGACTTCACTTTTGGATGTCATATTGATCGACTACAGCCAAAATGTTTATTTAAATTCAATCTTTAAACTCTTAATATCGAATTCTGAGTGGACAACGTAGATTAATATGTAAAGCTTGAAATGTTTCTTTTGATTATCTCCTTATATGTATTTTAATATGAAGAACGCGTCATTTTTCTCTCTCACACGTACATCACAAATGCGAATGCTAATTGATGCATTTGCAGAAAAGATATAAACTGCTTCTAAACGAAAATTAAAAGTTTAGAGACGACTAACAAAAGTACTTCGAGTTATAGAGCTTTATTCCAAGCGAACAAGGAAAAAGAAAATAAAGTGTTGCTGCAGAAGATGAGCATTGTAAGCGAGAGAGATAAGTACAGAAGATGGGCATTGCCACTTGAGCACTGCATTGGCATAATAATAAATACAATCTATTTTCTCCTCTTTGCTAAAGCAATGGTCATACTTTGTTAAAAAATTTAATGTATAATATTACGGGACATGGCATTACAAATGGGCATGCACCAAAACTTTACTTTTAACTAAGACATTTCTACTATACTGGATATAACTTCAAATACCATGACATAAAAAGGTTAACTTCATGTTAATTTTATCAATTAATAAAAAACAATGAAATTAATATTTTTAAACAAATGATTAATATTATTGTGGAAGCAACTTCAAATTTCCAGTTATTCATAATTTTTTAACTAATTTAACAAAGGAAAAGCGCAGAAACATTTTTTGTTCACTTGTGCTTAGTTAATATATGCATTTAAGTCTTAAATTAATACAGCTGAGGACAAAATTCCTCTAAAAAAGTTATACAAAAGACATGATGAATACACTACTGGCCATTAAAATTGCTACACCAAGAAGGCGACATGCTACAGACGTGAAATTTAAACGACAGGCAGACGGTGCTGTGATATACAAATGATTAGATTTTCAGCGCATTCAGACAAAGCAGGACTCGGTGATAGTCGGTAGTGATATCTACAATGTGTTTAAATGAGGAAATTTTTCAGCCGGTTTATCATACACAAATTGCATTTGAACGTTGTTGCCTGGTGAAAAGTTATTGTGATGTCTCGTGTAAGAAGCAGAAATGCGTACCAGCACGTTTCTGACTTTGATAAAAGCCGAATTGTAGCATACCGGGATTGCGGTTTAACGTATCGCAGTATTGTTGCTCGCGTTGGTCGAGATCCAATGACTGTTAGCAGAATATGGAATCGATTGGTTCGGGATGGAACGCTGTGCTATTCAAATACGGAACGCCGTGCTGGATCTCAACGGCCCCCTATCACTAGCAGCCGAGAAGACAGGCATGTTACCCGCATGACCTAAATGGATCGTGTAGCCATGTCACGAGCCCCTGAGTAAAGAATTGGTGTCGTTTGCAAGACAACAAGTGTCTGCACGAACAGTTCGACGACGTTTGCAGCAGCATGGACTCTCAGCTTGGAGACCATGGCTGCGGCTAACCTTCACCCCTGCATTACAGACAGGAGCGTCTTCAATGGTGTGATCAACGACGAACCTGGGGGCAAGAATGACGAGACGTCATTTTTTCAGATGAATTCATGTTTTGTTTACAGAATCAAGATGGTCGCATCCGTGTTTGGCGGCATCGTGGTGAACGCATATAGGCAGCGTGCATTCGTCGTCGTCATACTGGCTCATCACCTGGTGTGATGGTTTGGGATGCTATTGGATACGCGTCTCTGTCACCTCTTGTTCGCATTAATGCCACTTCGAACAGTGCACGTTACATTTCTGATCTGTTAAAACAAATGGTTCTATCCTTTATTCGAGCCCTACGAAACTCTACGTTTCAGCAAGATAATGAAAGACCGCATGTTGCGGGTATTGTACAGAATATTGTATATTCTCTCGCCAATAGAAAGCGTCTGGTCCTTGGTTGCCGAACGACTGACTCGTCACCATACGCCAGTCACTACGGTGGATGAGCTGTGGCATCGTGTTGAAGCTGAATGGGCATCTGTACCTGTACATGACATCCAATCTTTGTTTGACTCAATGTCCAGGCATATAAGTGCTGTTATTACTGCCAGAGGTGGTTGTACTGGTTACTAATTTCTCAGGATCTATGCAGACAAATTTCATGAAAATTTAATCACTTGTTATTTCCAGTATAATATATTTTTCCCATAAATATCATTTTGTTATCTGCTTTTTTTCCTGGTATAGCAATTTTAATGACCAGTAGTGTATTAAAAGAAAAATAATCCTATAACGTTATTTCTCCATCAGAAATTTCTTACAAAACTTATTTCATTCAGAAACCACCAGTTAAAACTTGTGTAGGCATAGAAAAAATATAGAATCACAGATGATTTCTCAAGTTCGCCAATGTTGCTTTCTTAGAATTTTTAGTAAAAATGTCTGTGACATTGCCTTTAGACTCAACATACTGTAAATTAATGGAATTATTGTCCACAAGTGTAATGAAATGAAATTTTATGTCGATATGTTTGCTCTTTCAGATGTGTTTTCTTAGCCAGGAATATGGCTTCGTGTCGACTAAAATTTACTCAGGTGTTGGGGCAAAATTCTTCAGCAGTCTTTTAATCCACAACACCTCCTTCGTTGTATGAGCTATAGCCATTCAGCTTTTGTCGAGGACAGTTCCACAGACTGTTTTTGCAAGACCATGAGATTGCAGGCTCTACCAAAATAGCAAAGTATCCACTAAAGGATTTTCTGCCAACAGAGTATGCAACCCAATCTGCATTAGTAAATATTTTCATTGGTTGTGTGGTCCTTCTGAATATCAAGGCGAAAGGTTTGGGTGTCCTTCAAATAGCCTAAAAAATGTGTTTCAGGCTTCTCCAAAGATGACCTGAAGGTTTTTCATTAAATTGACTTGTGTAAGTGACATTAAAGGCTACATCAGGGCGTGTCCCACAGGACAGTTACAGTATGCCTCCTATGCATAAAGGTGGCTAATTCGCCCGTCGTTCTGAACGCTGCATATCATTAACAGCGCCCCATCGGCGACGCCGTTTACAGTGGTGTCACGAACACAAAAAGATAGGACATCTATTCAATGGAGTCACGTTCTGTTTACTGATGAGAGTCGTTTCAGTCTGAGCCACAATTCTCAGAGCCATTTGATATGGAGGGAGGTAGGGACACTGTTTCATTTCACTAACATCAAGGAAAGAGACAGTTTGGTTGGCCGTGGAGTGCTTGCTTGGGGAGGCATTACGTTGAATGGTTGAACGGAGCTCCATATTTTCGACAGCGTTTCACGTACTGGAGATCGTTATTGTGATGAAATTATCCTCTCATACTCTGCGTCTGTTCTGAGGTGCCATTGGTCCAGACTTTATTTTTATGAACGACAATGCACGTCCACACAGGACCTCTGCTGTTGAGGAGCTTCTAGAAAATCAGGATATCTGCAGAATGGATTGACCAGCATACTCCGCTGATTTAAATCCCATCTAACATTTGTGGGATGCTTTGGGGGAGGTAACTGGTAGCAAGATTCTATCCTCCTTAGAACACCAGACAGCTGAAACAGATGTTCCTTAAAGAGTAGCAATTCTTACCTCAAGAACTGTTGGATAATTTGGTATTGAGTATGAACAGACGGTGTCATACAACCATTGCAGTTAGGGGAGGTCATATCTCTTACTAAGGGATTTCTGTTGGTTGTTCTTCCTCATGGTCAGACAATATTTTTTACTAACGCCTTTTCTGCTTTGTTCCAAAATGTATGTGTACAATTCATTTTTGGCTGCAATGCTTTCTTCATCTTATAAGTACTGTACTGACCCTCTGTAGTATGAATTTCATCTATCCCTCTTGGTTTTTTTTTGCAGAATTATGGCAAAATCAGAAAAGTTGCTTAAGTTTTGCACACTATTGTACAAATACAAAAGTGACATTAATAACATCAACACTAATTTATATTTCTAAATGGCACAATATTGATATTCGCACTGAAGTTGATAGTTGTTACGAAGTAAACACATAACTATTGTAAGCAGTTGATAATGGTTTGAAATTGATCGACATGTAGCTATGTTTGGTTCGGCAAGGTTCAGCGTAAACGCATGATAATCATACGTAGCGACTGACCGAGCGAGCGGGAATGCACGGATATCACAAAAACCAAGTTAAATATATAATTGCAATTTTCGTGGCAATTTTAATATAAATTACGATGAAAACCGGATGCCTAAACAAATTTGTGAGGAGTTGACATTCGTAGATATTCCGAAATTATATCTTCAAAATTCCCTAAAAGCAATTTCTGCTACATTGTACATTAACAACTGTACCCAGCATACTGATGAATATTTCCTCAATGTTTGTAAGGACAATTCTACAAATAATAAACGAAAGAGTAAGTCTTTTGTGTTCTTGATCTATTGTAAATTGTGTCATGCATGAAATTAATGTAAAACAAAAATTTGAAAAGAGATGCTAGCCACTTAATGGCAAATATAAGTAATCTTAATATTAGTAATGGTAATGTATAAAGATTTAAAGTATTTTTTAAAGTTGATAACGATAGTTTTAATAGACCAAATAAACTCAATACTGCAAAAATTCAATCTTTTTAAAATTATAATTCTCTTAAAGTAAATAATCAATTTCAAAATATTACTCTGGATGAAGGCGAAGAGAGTAATATTCCTGATTCCTCCCATCACAAGTTTCCTCTGATTATGGTTCGTCCTACGACGAATTTAACTGAAACCTTAAGAAATTCGATAAATATTTCATTGAATGTGTGCTTATTACTCTTGCCAGGGAAATGCTAAAGATGTTTTTCTGTGTATGCTGAGCACTATAGAACCATTACTAAATATCTAAAAAAAGGAAATTGAATATTTTGTTATCACCCCTAAGTTTAAGAGACCTATTAAGGTCTTCCTTAAAGGTCTCCCACGTACCATGCCACAGGAAGAAATTCTACAAGGGTTGACACTTAAAGGTTTCAGTGATGTCAACATAACGAAGTTTACCAAAATTAATACAAAGCAGCCTCTGCTAATCTGGCAACTTGTTTTACCTAACTTCGAGATCAACTATGAAATTTTCAAACTAAATTGGCTATTTTACCTCTGTATTAAGATAGAAAAATTCAATAAAAGGCCTATTGTCACCCAGTGCTTTCAATGCAACTATTTTCATCACAATTCATTATACTGTGGATTTAAACCACAATGTTAAAGTTCGATGAAGAATTCTACTTTAAGGAATGCAAAAAACATCCTATAACTGAAACTATCAATGAACCTACCTGCATTACTTGTGGAGTGGTGGGACATCTAGTTGTCTGGTATAGCTGTTCCAAATTTCCCAAGCCTCGTCAAAACTCTGCTACTATTATTGCTACCAGAAAAGCAAACAATCTAATCCTACTACCCAACAAGTTACACCACGCTTCAGTTTCGCTGATGCCATGTGTGTCATTTAATTATCTCCTTCGCTTGTGCCAGTCCAAAGGAATCAGTCTTAACTACCTTCAGAAATTCTTTTCATGATGAAAGACTTTGTCTACATTTTCCCAAATTCCATTGACGAGATTATTTCTCTCGCCCAGAAACTTAAAAATTCTCAAAATCCTATGAACAAACTCCAGACATTTGTAAATTGGTTCAAAATTACATTTCCACTAAATGATAGTCACGCCGATTACTGACCTTCGAATATTTTATTGGAATGCATGCAATATTATGTCTAAAATCACTAAATTTTCAAATTTTCTGGATATTCATTAACCTCACTTAGTGCTGCTGCAAGAAACTTATCTTAAGTTTTCTGGTAATTTTTATTTGTAACACTATATAATTCATTGAAAGGACAGTCCTCAGGATCCTCGTACCTACGGTGATACCATAATTTTGGTTACTAACTCTATCAATCATCAACTTAACTCCTCTTCTAAATGCCATGCAATACACTCTTTTCAATATTAGCTTTCATAATCATCCTCCACTCACAATTAGCTCAATTTATGTTTTCAACCATGCTTTTAAACCTTATTTTGATCATGCTATTAATATTCTTCACTCTACGAATTAGCTTTCATAATCATCCTCCACTCACAATTAGCTCAATTTATGTTTTCAACCATGATTTTAAACCTTATTTTGATCATGCTATTAATATTCTTCACTCTACGAATAATTCCACTATTATTGTGGGTATTTTGATACTCACCATATTTTGTGAGGATGTACTAAATGCAATGCTACAAATACTTTTATTGAGAGCTTAGCCAATGAATTTGATCTTTACATTCTTGTTCGGCCAACTCCTACTCGTTTTTCGACGTGACTGGTAAATTCTGCTTTTATTATTGATCTTGATTTAGCTAATAATTTTCACTGTAAACTATATTAACTCTATTCATGAACTCGGTTCTGATCATAATCCGATAATTATTATTTCGCTATCTCTCTGCATTCCATTGAAATTTTTAACAAATGTAATATAAATAATAATTGGGCAACTTTTAATTACCATTTTGAAAATTCTACTAACTATTCCTCTCTTAAATGCACTTCTCAAGAATTAGAAGTAATTTCACTTCTAGAAGTTGTTTTACTTACAAATAGTATCCTCAATTCGTATCATGCTGTCTCTAAAAACCTATTTTTCAGGTTAAAAGAAATTTTCTTCCTCCATATATTAAGACTTTTATTACTATTAGAAACAAAGCTAGGAAAACTAGCAAATATTTAGGGACCATACTAGTAAACATATTAATAATTCAGCTAAGCCTTTATTCTTAGAAAAATCTGTAATTACAAGCAAGATTCATGGATTAACCATTTACGACCTCTGATGGTTCCGTCTAGAGGACTTCTAAATATCTTAAATGTAAGAGAAATAAATTAACACTGATCAAAATTCTGCTCCTATTGATGATCTCTAAATGATCTCAAAGTTGAAGTTGTTTCTGGCAGCCTTCAGGAACAGTTTATTGAAAATAACATTTCCCATAATTCCACTAATATCTATGTTGAAGACTCAATCAGTAATTTCTGCACATTTACCTTCACAATAAAACTATCTTTACCAAATCTTTTACAATTATTAACTGTATCTCCTCTTTAAAAATCAATAAGAATGATTTTTAAAGATAGCACTGTTGATAATATTAAAAATAAAATTCTAAAAATCTTTTTTAAAACTAATTCTTTTAATCAAATGAAATTCTTACTTAAATACATATAACTTACACTCAAAATTATTTTTAAACAAATATAATTGTTATCTTTCTTTTAAACTAATTCTTAAAATTCGCGACTTTATTGATTCTGTTTTCTACCTTTGTTACTTTCCTAACTCTTGAAAAACTGCAAAAATTATTCCAATTTTCAAGTTTGTTTAGGATCCCACAAAACCAGTTAATTACAAACCCATTTCCCTTCTTTCATCTCTTAGATAAATTGCCGAAAATTCTATTCTTAGATATCTCAAATTTCTTATGAAAAGAAAAAAGATTTTGATTCCGCAACAGTTAGCGTTTACTGAGAAGATTTCGACTACACATCAATTACTAAATCTCACTGAAGCCTTCTAAGTGAAGGATTTGCTAATAAATTTGACATTGCAGCGATCTTCCTTGATGTAACTGTTGTCTCATGGATAAATAGCTACACGTGCATAATATGTAAAAAACATCGAAGTGTAAGCTGGCGCCAGAGGATCTAAACATCCTAGTTTGCGTGGATGTGAGCTGGCTGGAAGGAGAAAGAAATGTAACCAAACCAGAGTGCATTTGGTTTTCGAATAAAAGAGTTGAGTTTTTTACAGTCCACAGAGAGTATATGTGTTTTTATTTTGAGGCCATTACCAGTAACCAAGACATTCGACAAAGTGAGTATCAAACGACTCATCCACAAATTAATTGTTTATAATTTACTTCCGTTTTTATTCAAGATTATCCCCTCTTACTTCACTGATAGAAGTTTTGTTATTTCTGTTAATAATGTTGTTTCCATGATAAGAAATATCAAAGCAGCAGCACCCTTTTCTTTACAATATTTTTATCAATAATATACCGTATTCTTCTGGTGTTAAAGCTAGTATTTATATTGACGATACAGCGCTCCTTTGTCAAGACATTTCCCCGGAAATGCCTCCAATTCCACTCATTCTGCTACACTTTCAAATTTTTCTGGTTTAATAACTGCTCTTCAAAATTAACCAGTCAATAACATTCAATAGACCAGCCAATATTTCTATCTTATGCATGACTTGGAACTCCAATAGTCTTAAAGGAAAAATTAATGAATTACAAAATCTTATATCTGAAAATAAACCTCATGTAATTGCTCTCCAAGAAACACATCTTCGGCCAGGCGATTCCTTCAAAATTCCAAATTATATCATATATCGCTCCGATCGTCTTACCCATAGAGGAGGAGGCACGGCTATCTGCATTCATAAAAATATTAATCATCATCAAATTCATTTTACTACAACCAGCTTTGAAAACTCTACTATAGTTATTAATCTCAAGAATAACCTAAAAATTACTATTGCTAGCATTTATCGCCCTCTAATTGGTAAATTCCTCATGCAGGAACTGTATTCAATAGCCAACTCCAATCAACAAGTACTTCTTCTTGGGGACTTCAATTCCAGGCATCCTGCATGGAATAATGGATGCGGCAACATCAATTGTACTATTCTCGTTGACTGGACAATTCTTAACGCATTCAATGTTATTGCTCTTAATGATCCCACTTATTTCTGTCTTCACAACCCCTGTAATAGTACTCTTGATATCGTACTTCTTAAAATTTTAAACCCGGGCCTGCTTCTGCTATCAATGATCTTTCTAGTGACCATAATTCTGTATTAATTGAAGTCTCTCATAATTCATTCACGCCCTTCCTCAATAGTATAATCACAGCTACCAATTGGAGTACTTTTACTAAAATTCTCTCTCAAAGCATTCCTGGCAATCCAACTATCTCCAATACTCAAGATATTGAGAAAATAATTGATAAATTCAACTATGCTATTACTTCTGCTATCACTTTGCTAGCAAATCTAAAGAAATCAGCATTCAACACCAAAACTTCCTACTGAAATCACCTCTAAAATTGTAGGAAAAAACAGAATTCGAAAATTATGGCAAGATACCAGATTTCCACCTTTCAAGCAATCCCTCAATAAACTTCAAAAAGAAACCAAGCAAATGATTCCCAATTTAAAAAAATGTCAAATGGAATGAATTTTTAGTAGGTCTAAATCCAGAAGATAATTTTCTCTTTAAAATTAACAAATATTTTAATAAAAAATATCCCAAAATTCCTCCACTGGTCGAACCCTCAGGTCTTATATTCTCATCTTTTGATAAAGCCAACTCTTTTGCTGAAAATCTTGAACTCTCCTTTCAAGAAAACACTGAACCTTACGATGACTCGCAAATTGAGCATGTCGAAGATACAATAGTATCCTTTCTAGCTGATCATCAAAATTATGAAAACAGTATTTTTTTTTTCTACATCTGGCATAATTAACTTAATCAAGAATCTCAACATTCGGATATCTTCTGGACATGACATCATTCCAAATAAAGCCTTCCCTCTCAATGCCATTACTCATCTTGCAAAAGTCTACAGCAGTTGTACTAAATTTCAATTCTTCCCTCCTATCTGGAAAAAAGCAAATATTCTCATGCCGTAGGAGGCCCATCAGTCTCCTTAATTGTGTTGGAAAACTTTATGAAAAACCCTTATTGAAACATATTACTTCTTTCTGCGATAAAAATTCCATAATTTCAGCAGAACAATTTGGATTCCATCAACATCACTCAACTTGTCATCAACTTCTACGCATCACGAGTATCATCACTGAGGAATTTAACTATAAATTTTTCACAGGAGGCGTCTTCCTAGTTGACACAAAAGCTTTCGATCGATTGTGACCCGATGGTTTGATCTACAAAATGATCAAACTTCAATTTCCTCACTCAAGTTCACTCATTTCAACACTCAAGTTCAACTTCAAAATGAATTCTCCACAGTCGGTCGTATTAGAGCTGCTCAGTCATATCCTCTGCAATATCTTTACCTATGACTTTCCTCAATGCACTACTATTTCCACTTACCTATTTTATGACGATTCTGCTGCTCTTTCCCAAGGTATTTCTATTCTCTATGTCATCAAAACTCTTCACAATTTTCTGGATACTCTAGAGGATTGGCTAATTAAATGGCGCATAGCAATTAATGTCTCTAAATCTCAAGCCATCATTTTACGAAAAGGACAAGCCAGACAACTATATACTAATCCCTCCCTTTTTGATCAACAAATTGAATGGGCAAATATTAAATATTTCGGCTTGATAATAGACAATAGACTTCCGTTTCGACCTTTTTCAAAAAATCAAAGAAAAATGTTGGAAAAAATTTATCTCACTCTGCCACTTATCAATAAATATTCTAAATTAACTTTGTCAAACAAAATTCTTCTCTACAAACAAGTTCCTAGACCTATCCTTAATTATGCTGCCCCAATCTGGAGTCTAGCCTCAAAATCTAACAAAAAATCTGTACAAATTATACAAAACTAACTTCGTATCATTCCTGGTGCACCCTGGTTTTTCCGTAATTCTACAATCCATCAAGAAAATATTGGTTCGATTGACAACTATATTACAAAACTTTCTAGAAATTTCTTTAATTCTATTGCTACCCACGAAAACCTTCTCATCAAAGGTACAAACTCTAAAATTCTAAAAATAATTGTAAAATTCTAATAATAATTCTCTAAAATTCTAATAATAATTCTCTAAAATTCTAACAACAATTATCTAAAATTCTAATAATAATTCTCTAAATTTCTAATAATAACTCTGAAATTCTAAACTCTTGATTTGCAATAAAAAGGCTTATTTATATATGTTACATGCGTCCCACGATTACCTGTGCAAGTCCAATTTGGGGTTCTGCAGCTAAATGTCATTTGGAAATCATTTAAAGGCTGGAAAACAAAGTTCTTCGAATGATTACTGATTCACCTCTGTACTTCAAAAATGAGGACATTAGGCATTCTCTTAATCTTCCAAGCATCCAACAATTCATTTTTAATTTATTTAATGATTTCTATAATTATTTCCCTCACACTGGAAATGCAATTTTAAAATCCTTCCCATATTTCCTTTTCTGGAAAAAAATGGCACAGAGGCGGGGACAAGCTCAAGACAGCATGTTTGCACCTCCCAATTCTGAAATATTCGTCCCTTTCATATGTTCTCTGGTAGTGCCATCATCAACGAAATGTATAAATATTTTAAACGAAGACAGAAATACAATTATTGTTTACAGAAATTTAATTATTGTTTTTTTCAATGTTTTTAAAATTAAGTAAAAATTTATTAAAAGTGTAAATTAAGCGTAAATTTTATTAAGTGTTTTAAAAATAAAACAGGAGAAATGCCCTCTTTGTTTTAATCTTTTACAAATATTGTATACGTATATTTCTATTATTTCCTTCCTCATATATTTAAAACTTTTTAGGGGTATTTTCATTTGATGTCTCATAATTCATTAGTTTATCAATGTATCTTTCTCTTAATACACATGATTCATTTAACATCTTAATAGATGCAAAAAGTTGTCAAATAGACAGTGTATAAATATAATTTAATTGTGTATATCACATATTTTAAACGAAGTTTTCTATTATTTCTTATCATTTATTTAAAACTTTTTTAAAAAGTATTTTCATCTTTTTACTAGCATGCATAAATATTGTGTTTGTATATGTTGAATTTTTGTGATAATTGTTATATTTACTCATACTAACAATATTTAATTTTAAGTATCTTTCTTTTTCCGTTCCATATCCAAAAAAGACATGATAATAACTCATGTTTTTTTTAATAAAATTTTATTCTGTTCTACTGAATTAAATGTTTAATAAATACAATATTTATCAATAAGAAAGAAGTTTATCGATTTTTAATTTTTTTTTTTTTTTTTATCTATACAACTTTTTTTATCTTTATATATTCACAAACTTCTCCAGATATTGTTACACATATGTGAATTCCTTAATTGTTTTAAACATATTCAATTCTAAACAATTTAAGAAAAGGATATCAAATCGTAAATGCCTAATTCAATGATTTTTTTTTTTTCTTCTTTCCAACTTATAGCATACAATTAACGTGAAAATTAGCAAAATAGCATACATTTTCTTAAAATAAATAGGAAAATGTTAGAAAAGAATTGCATTTTAACATGCATTAAAACCGTCAGTGTAATTATGATCAAAATCTGTATATATATTAATTATTTCTTTATTAGAGAGTAACCCTTCTTTTAAATTTTCAGATTCCTTAACTGTTGGAATTTTAGGTCAGGTACTATTTCTCCTTTAACTTTTAGGGAGAAATAATTGTTTTATTTTTCTATTTTCTGATTAGAAATTACAATTTTTTTAATTCAGCAGAGTTATTTAATAGTTTAATTTTATTTTCTTGGAACATATTTGAAACAGATTGCAATTGTTTTTCTACTAAATTATTATTTTGTTCTGTTAATTAATTATGTTAATACTATTGCTTTTTTTGTGATTAAAGAGCTTGTAAACATTTTTCAAATAAATGTTGTGAATTAATATAATTTGTATTAAAATTTAAATTTGAAGTTTGAATATGGGGCAATAATGTATATGCTTGCATAAATTTCCACATTATCGACGCAGTTAACAAATGCATGTATGCATGTCTTGCATGCAAAACATGAATAAATGCATGTTTTACTACAATTTTCATTCGATTTTCTAATTTCATAACTGTTATCACTTGATTGTGGCTTTGTATGCCATTTATTTTCCGATATTGTATCTATACGGGTTTTGTTTCCATTGCCAGTTTACGACTTTGTGCAGTTTTATGCATTCTGTCATATTGTAAACTTTTTAACATCTATAATAAGACGCTTAAAAATTAAATCTCGCATCAGTTTTAATATATCATCTATTGCGACATCTAATATTTTTTACCACCCTTCCATCTAAATAATGGTATTTTATTTTTTATGCAAGGATTCCAAATACATGTTTGTATTAAACCCAAACCGTTTCCTATAACAGTAGGCCTTTTTTTTCAGGTCTAGTAGCAAAATGCTGTGAGAAATACTATCCGAATCCAATAGTTTATTCATCATTATTTAAAGAAGCAATGAATTCTTGAAGCAAGTTAAGAAAACTTTCCCCCACAGCTCTTTTCTAATGTTTAAGCCGCTTTAAAAACATTTTTTTCTTTTCAGTATTTTTAATTTTTTTTTTCATTTTCATCATTTATTTTATATAAATTTGTTGCCATCTTCTTGCAACTTTCAGACATATAATAAAATATTAGGCACTGAACCCATGATTTTGTGCCAAGCATTATAAAATGTTGGGACATCATTAGTCATGAATGTGGTACATATAATTAAACCAACAACATCTTTAATCGCATTAAAAATACAGTAAACAGATGCTCTGTGCCCTTATTTGAAAAACAGATTGCTACAGAACAACCATATTTAAATCCATCTACAACTAAGAAGGTGAATAAATTGAAGTCATAATGATTTAATTCTTCATTTGCATCCAAATAGACTTTGTCCCCAGCAAATTTTTAAGCATTCCTTTCGGGACGTTGTCATAAGGATGAGTACAAAGTCGTCTGGTTGCGATAATCCATTAATATCTCCATCTTTAAAGAAATAATACAGTTATCATAACCTTCTTTTTTCCGTATCAGCAATCCATAATTTTGCACTAAATTCATCAATTTTATGTCAGGAAACAAAGTAGCTTACTTTAATATCTCTTTTTATATTTCTAATGTCCTTTTGGTCGATAAGAATCTGTCTCCCACTGATAAAGCCAGATGAAACCCTGATGCCGCTGATAATTTTCTTCTCAGGGACGCCTTTCAGTTTGCCTGTAAATAAAAATTTATAAGAGTAAAAACAAATTTGTTAAGACAACAAAATTTACTAGATTTATTTTTGTAGTGAACAATATATTTTAAATTCAAAATTACTCTAACAGTATAAATTGCATCTAATAATTAAATATTAATATTTCTTTTCTTATTTTGAAAAATTATCAGGACTAGGGATTGCAATACCGGTATACTGTGACAGCGAATACCGGTATTTTGAGCCATTTGTACAATTTTTGTAATACCTGTATTCACCCATTTAAATGCCGTTTTTCGGTATTTACTAGAAATTTAGAATTCGTATCTGTGAATTCTTATCTGAAAACTAGAAATTCTTATCTGTAAAAACAAGGTTGTAGTTGTGAAGAAAAGTGTGTAATATTTTGATATTTTTAAATTGGTGAGTTTGTTATTCACATTGTATTTGTTGTATTGTATACTTTAGAGTTCAAAATATTTTTAAATTTATTATATATATACTCAGAAGTAATACCCCATAATAATGAATAAGAATAACTAAGTATAAGAATTTATAAAGAACATAAAAAATCAGTTGATAATACTTCGGTTTGGTTTCATTTTTTATATGATGAAAAGAATATGGTGGCACAATGCAAAAAATGTTCAATGTTTAAAGTGAATGGAGGAAGTACAAAGCGGACTCCATACACATTTAAAAACGAAACGGGATACAAATTTGTTAAAGAGGAAAGAATCTAATTGCGATGAAGATACAAACTTAAGCACAGTTTCGAAGCCCAAGCCATCAGGGATTTTAGATTATTTTGAAAAAACAAGATAATTTGGAGGAAATTATAAGTAAAATGACAACATTAGTTGGTTTTTGCCATTTCGAGTGTTTTGCACATCTATTGAATTAAGAAAAGCGCTATCCGCCAGAGGTTTTAAAAATCTACCAACATCGTTTAACACTATAAGAAGAGCTGCTATAAACTACAGTAACGGTGTTCGCAATTTTTTGAAGCATGAGCTAATACAATTAAAAGTAAATAGTGAAAAATTTAGTCTAACATTTGATGAAGGGATTAGTGTAAGAAATAGGCGCTATTTAAATATAAATATTCATTAAGAAAAAAATACTGGAATATAGGACTTACACATGTCTCGGGAAGTATGCCAGAAGAAAAATGTGTGGAAGTGCTTAAATCTAAATTAGCGAAACATGCATCATCCCTGAAAGAAGATATTGTATCCATAACGACTGATGGAGCAACAGTTATGAAAAAAGTTGGAAAGTTTATTGGTGCAAATCAGCAATTGTGCTATGCTCATGGAATTCAGTTAGGAGTAATAGATGTATTATAGCAAAAATAAAGAACAGAAAAATCAAATACTGTGGATATAGAAACTTCGGTTCCGACTTTGAAGAGAGTGAAAGTAATAATGAAGATAATGACAATGTAATTGTTGAAGAAGATATTGCTAATGAGGATGAAATATTAACCCATCAAGAATTACTTCCTATAATTTATAAGTTCGAAAAATTGTTAAAATATTTAAACGTTCCCCTACAAAAATGCCATATTACAAAAATACATACTAACTGAAAATAAAACAGAATATATGTTAATACTAGATTCTAAAGCACGTTGGAATAGCTTAATCCCTAATAAAGGAACGTTTTTTGAAACTGAAAAATCCAATCCAAAAAGCAATGATCGACTTAAACCTGCAAATTAATATCCGATAGTGAGTTCAACTTAATATCCAGAACTGTGTCAGATATACTTCCAATAAAATTGGCTGTTGAGGCATTATGTCAGAGAGATTCTACTTTATTAAAAGCTAATGCAACAATAAATTTCATGTTGCAATCACTGAAAGAACAGCACACATCACTATCTGAAGAATTATATATTACATTGAAAAATCGCACAGAAGAAAGGCATGCCGAAATAGAAAATGTTTTACGGTATTTACATATTTATAATGATTTTAAAAATGAGAATGAAGAAGAAGAAAAGAGACTAACCAATTCAAATTTGATCAAGTGTATAGTAAGCTTTCTTAAAATTTTTTACCCACAAACCTATCCACATTCAGGAGAATTCGGTACAGTTATCGAAGATTATGATGACACTAATGTCGATAGTGAAACGGAATTGTCTCTTGAACAAAAATTAGAATTGGCGATAACTAAAAAATGTTCAACAAACCAAAATACAATACAGAAATCAGCTATATCCAAAATAATCCGACGTGAAATAGATTTATTTGAAGATGAGGGATTTAGAGGTAAATGCTTGGAAAAAGTATATCGCGCATTGCTAACAGTACCACCAACTAGCGTAGATGTTGAAAGAGCGTTTTCGACAGCTGGTAATTTTTGAACAAAATTACGTTCCAGACTTAATGATAGTACAATTGAGGCATTATGTTTTTTAAGATCACATTTCAAAAATTTATAATAGCACCACAGACTGAATAGTGATATTTACACTTTTTTCTGCTTTAAATAAATAAGATGTTCCTTTACTTTTTGTGATTCTTTATATGCTGTTATAGTTTATAAGTTACAGATTTTTTTGTGATATTTCCATTCTCTAATAAACTGGCAAATAAAACAAAAAACATCTGTGTTTTCTTTCTTTTCTAAAATTTCTACTACCGGTATTAAAACCCGTATCCCGGTATTAAGATCTAAAAAATACCGAATACCGGTATTGAACTTTTGGTTCGATATTGCAATCCCTAATCAGGATGCTTGTGTCACAACTAAATAATAAGGTTCACATCAGAGTTAACACTTTACATTAAATGTGTTCTTTTGTGATATTTAGACCAATAGAAATTTCTCTATAATGCATACTTGGAACATATGGTGAAAAGCTAAAAGAGGATATTTAACATTTCACACCTATGAAATATTACTAGGCTGTTTGATAAGTCTGTGGTCTACGTGCTAAAGGTGTCTAAGCTAGGTGTTATGTAAGCAAAAACAAAAAATCTTATGCCGGATGGAACCTGAAATGAAATCCCTTTTAAATGAAGCCCTGTTAAATTTTACACGCTTCTATATGTTAGTATTTGTTAACAGCCGAAAAAAGCAAACATCTTACGACATTTTTTCACCATAGCAAAAAATTAATTTTGTGTTGCGATAAAACGTTGTTTTTCTAAAGGCAAATTAAACATCGAAGTTACAGAAAACTCCATCAGAATTATGGGGAATACGCTCATCAAATTAAACGGTTAAATTTTAAAGGCAGCAGAAGTACTAGTGATGAGATGCTCCAATGTCGTCCAAATGCAGTAATATTAGAAATTATTGTAAAAAACCATGATATCGTTTTGGATGACCCAAAGTTGAAGATAGCTGAAGCCGTATACATCTGAAAAGAACTGGTGGGCAGTATTTTGCATATGAAAAAGCTACGTCATCTCCTAATTGATTAAGAAAGTTAAGGATTCAGATTGGATACCTTTGAACTTAATCAATATTTTACGTAAAAATATTTCAGGTTATTTGTATAATTAACACTGCTAAACAAAAAATAAAATAATCTATATTATATTATAGCATTGATTTACTTTAAGTAGAAATTAAAATTCCTAATCATTCGGCAAACTACTTTAGAACATTTAAAAAAAAGAATATAGAATATTTATAAATTCAATAGTAATATAGTGAAAATACATAATGTAGGTTAAGAGTTATACCTGCAAAAATATTTCTTGCTTAAAGTGAAAATTTTGATAGGAAACTATTTGAAAATTTTGATAAGGAAAAAGAAAAAAAAAAAAATGGTCTGTTTTGAACCTCTCCTCAGAGCCGTACTAAATATATTTAATTCTGCCCTTCCCTTTTTTGAACTATCACTACGGCAAATACCTCCCTGTCAACGGCTAAACTTATCGACTCGATATTATTTATTTGCATTTTTGCTTGTTATATTTTTGAACTCTTTTAAAGCGCTTCGTTCATCTTCCCGCCCTCTCTCTCTCTCTCTCTGTGTATATATATATATATATATATATATATTAGAGAGAAGTGAGAGACATTTGAAAGCGGGGGAAGGGAACAAATATAGGGTTTTACACTTTGCTGAAACGGTTAACCTGTTCACTTTTTCCCATGATTCCTCATTTTCGCCGTGACGTCACATCACTTTGATGTCACCATGACGTCAGTTTCAATTGGCGCCAAAAAATAACTAAGCGTGTTCATTTTGTTCTGTGCCTTGATTTGTGTGACATTTGTGTGTGAAGCTGCTATGGATAGACATTTGATGCCTAAGATAAGTTCATAAATTGATCTTTAGTGTTTTTGATTATTGAGATTGATGAATGTCCTTAGTATGTTAATGAATATGATTTTGTATTTTTAAGATGTTTATATAAACACATTAAGCTCGTCTAGATACTTACGCTTAACATTATTTTGTCTTTATACCAAATAGGTATAGGTCTGTATTTATATATTTTAACATTTTATTTGAATTCAGAAATTAACTTTTGTATGATTTGTTTGTTTGTTTTTATTAGACTTCAAGATATTTTAAAAGAGTTATCTGATGAAATGGACAGACAAGCAGCCTCTATTCCAGATCGTCCGATGACTATGATCGTCCATCACTATGTATATTATATTATTACAGATTTTTTTCCTTATTGTTATAAATATACAGATTTATACTAATTATTATGTTATTTTAATGTTAATTCATTTATATTAATCATCATTAATATTCCACGAGCAATATAAATTATACATCATTCAGTTATCTATAATAAAATAAATAAAAACATTTAAAAATATAAATAGTACATAAAATTGAATTAAAATAAACATCCTCAATAGAATTTGTATCAAAATATTTTGGGTTAGTGAAAAAAAGTTTTTTGGAAAACTCAGATGAAGAAAAAGGTTCAATAATGAATAATATAAAGAAAATATATTTTTTTTTTTCTTTCTAATGCAGCTGGCAAACACTTAGACAGCTTGGTCTTGGATGCCTTAAGGCAAGCGCTGCACAGACGTTACTCACTTTGCATTACCCAGGGGGCGCGTGTAACTTGAGGATAAGCCACGGACGCGGAGTAACAATGCCCTCGCAACGCTCTACGATCATGTTAGACCGGAACCTACGGTTTAAAGTGGATTCCGAACCACTACAAACATCCATGGCACCGCCGGGGACTCTAACCCGAAACCTGTGATACCGAGCGCTAGCCACTCGGCCATTCAGGCCCCATAAAGAAAATATTATTTAATAAATAAAAATTATTGAATTATATTCAATTATTATTAAAATCTTCAAATACAATTAAATAGGAATTAGATAATGGTTGACAGAAAGTAGATGAACATACTTTTATTGGCAGGAATTACGAAACTATCAGAACAATTATTGGTGAACCTTTTATAGAAAAAAAAAATTTCATTAAAGTCTGGCTCTCACTGAGCTTTCAAGCCGTTAGAAGGATACTGATTGAGAAAAAGAATGAATATAATAGCAAATTTTTATCAACACACAAAAACTATTATTTACAACAATATTATTATCATATTTCTGAAAAAAATTAATTTAAAAAATTTAATTTATTATAAAATATTTAGAGCATATGTTTATAAAAATTGTAGACTGTTCAAAAGATCGAAAAAATAATTAAAACTAGTAAGTATTTTTACAAAGTTCAGGCAAAAAATATATATATTTTATATAAATTGCTATCTCAATAATTGATAAATTAACTAATATTTTAAGCAATTAAAAACTACATATCAATAAAGTAAAATTATTAATCATTCATTGAATTAATCAAA
>BPLR01019562.1:0-16966 GCA_021605095.1 Caerostris extrusa | reverse complement strand
GTTGTTTCATTTTTAAAATTGTTTGTATTGCTGGTTTATTGTGTCGTCACCAAAACGAAAATCAGATATTGGCAAAAATTTACATATACTCGTCTAATGGCAACAACAACTGAAGAAAAACAATGGCTGGTTAAGCCAGATAGGTTACATGAGAGTTATGGGCCATCATCGTTGGTGTCTGGCCTTTTACTTGATTGGAAATCATTCCACGCGCTTAATCGCTTCGGGCAACATTTTCGCCCTCATCATGGCGACATAATCTTCGCCCTCGCTGGCGGCAAATGTTGCCAAAGATATTTTATATTAAAAAGTGATTTGTAAATAATTAAATATTAATTTTTTGCAATTTTGGGGTGAAATGGCCAGCCAAATAACAGAAGAGGTACATGTAAAGCATTGTATGATTTTTGAATTTCACAAAAGTAGTAAAGAGTACATGTTTATTGCGATGTTCATTCAAATGCATCAGACGTTCGTAAATGTCAAGGGTTGATTTCGTCCTCATAATTTGACCTTTCCTCGTAAATGATCGAAATAGGGAGGACCAACAACTTTAGACAACGATGCCTTTTAAGGGCCGAAGTGGAAGAAAATCATTGTCAGACAATCGAGGAACTATCAAACACTCTTAAACAATGTCAGTTTACCATCCAGGAACATTTACAGATTGGTAATTGGTGCAACTAGCAGATTGGTGTTTTGTGTTCCCTAATCTTCAACTCCGCAAGGCAGAAGCGTTTTTTGATCGCTTGATCACTATAAGTGAAAAAATAGGTCACTATGATAATACAAGGACAAAAGGCAGTGTCTCTTTCTGAATGAGCCAGGTTTACATCCCAAAAAGGGCTCTTTTGTGTGTTTGGTGGAGTATTCGGGGTATCGTTCATTTTGAACTGCTGAAACTTAAACAAACTGTGAATTCAGACCTTTAACGGTGAACAATTGCATTGAGTAAATCAATCTTCAATTTAAAAGTGACCAGCGATTGTCAACAGAAAAGGCCTTATTCTGAAGATATGTGTAAGACCATACTGCTCAAGACGAACCATGTAAAGATTTAATAAATTGTAGGTCACCTATCATACCCGGCCGACATTGCACTATCAGTTTCATTTATTCTGATCGCTATAGCAATTTCTATGGGACAAAAATCGAAAATTCAATGCCATCCAATTAGACATCTCCAGATATTAACTTCAAAAGCATATCGAATTGGCATTGAAACTTTGCATAGATAACGAAAGGTTGTTGGTAACGAGGGGGGATTACATCATTGATTAAAAACTTGTTAAAAATTTATTTATTAGAATTTAAATAAAATAACATTCTTTCCAGTCACCTTAACAGTTATAATGTGAAAGTCAAAAAGGCTTAATTTATGCTTGAAATTCTATAATAAAAAATAAATCAAACAGCATAAAACTTATTCATCATAGTTCTAAAATGAATAAATTTAATTCTAGTAAAAATTTGTTTAAAATACCCGCAATAATTTTTGCCTAGCATAAAATTCCTGTTTGCATTTTCATCAATTCTATATTTGCCATTTCTTACTCTCCTCAAAGCATGGCTCCAAAAAGGCGTCTGGAATGTTCGCGCGATATCAGATCAGCTGTTGAAAAAACACCCCTAAAAATCCCACCCGCGTGCAACAAAAGCATTGGCCGAAATGGCGTCAGAAAGAATGGGCATAAACAAAGCTGAATCGCACGGGCACCAAAATGCGATTAGTGCGTTCTGCGATGAAAGGATCAAGTTGGCCAGCGGATGGCTCGTGGCTTAAGGGTGAACGCACCGCTCCGTAATCCGATTTAAGGAAGGGGGCTCGTTTTGTTTTGTTGTTGTCGGTACCGTAGCGGGTGAAAGCAGGCTATAAAAAGACACGCTTTTGCAACACGTCCTTAAACACTGCCATTTTTGTTAATATGAGTGGTTATTATTCGTTTGACAGTTTTTAATAAAGGCTATAAATTATTGTTTATGCTTAAAGGTGGTATTGAATTTTGAAACAAGTTCAGTTTGGTTTGGTGTGGAATGAACTGGTTTGGAAGCACTAAACTTTGTGAATGTAAATCATGTGATTAATTATGGGAAAGACATTATTTATAGCACTGTATTATTCCATGCTATTATTCAAATAGAAATTGGATATGCACTTATTTGATGCTGAAGATCGGTGGGACCCTGGCGTTCTGCAAATATATACCATGTACAGATCACCGACTGCCGACTGTAATTTGAACCACTATAACAACAATTTATACTATATTCTTGAATACAAGATTTATTTAACATAGCGCCATTGAAAGAAATTTTGAGGTATTATCTTGTGTACGAGATATCCAGGACTCATGCAACTAATGGTACCCATATAATGACATATTAAATTAACCTTAAATGAAACTAGAAAAAAAATTTATTATATATATATATATATATATCTTCTTTTTAATAATTTTTACTTAATTATCTTGCCATCGCAATAAAATTTTGAGATTCTAAAGAATAATTAATGAAGTAGCCTATTTCTTATGTTGTTGTTTCTGATCCTCATATCGTCTAGCCAAATCCATAAGAATTCATAAAGCTCTGAAAAATAAGGGGCTCAAAAATGTAAAATCAAGACAAAAAATATGGGTGATGTTTGAGCAGTCCTACACTTAGTGCAGGTCCCAAAAATCTTCTGCCCTTGTTCTAGGTGAGACTCCACTGGCAAAACGTGATAAGCAGATTTGTTGCCATCTATGCCCCCCAAAAGCAGGGCACCCACCAGGCAATCTCTGGAGTACCAGTCATGTGTTGGAGGGAGATTCAGAAATTCTTAATTATCTTCCCAAACTCGGAGAACACCTCACTATAAATGTGATAGCATATCGGACTGGAAGTCTCCGAAGAAGTAATCTTTGCTAGATAAAAATGTTTTATTATATACACTCAAGAGCCAAAACATTATGACCACCTGCCAATAACGAGCTGGCCCACCTTTGGCGCGCAACACAGCTTCAACCCTCCTTGGCATGGATTAATACCACCCACGTAATACCAGTTAAATACCACTTCCACCTGATCACGTGCCTTCCGTCTCAAGAACTAAGTTCATTGCAAAATGTAGGGGTGGTCATAATGTTTTGCTCTTGAGTGTATGTGCTCTGTGGTCATATTAGTCCAAGACTTTTGGTTTAAAGTGATTTCGAACCACTACAAACATCCATAGCCCGGCAAGGACTCGAACCCGTATTCGGTGTACCGAGCGTCAGACACTCGGCCATCATCCATCCATCAATGGAGGCAATTCCATTCTCCATTTAGATTAGTCATGTCCCCTTCGTCTGCTGGATACATGATGCCTTTAACATAACACCATAGAAAGAAATCGTGATGTTAACTTGTAAAAGTGAGGTATCCAGGAGGCATGCAACTTAAAGTGTCCATAGAGAGACATATTAAAAATAAAATAAAATTAAAAATTAAATGAGGCAAAAATTAAATTTAAATATATATGTCTTGTTTGTAATAATTTTTTTACTTAACTGTCTTTGCAATAAATTTTTGAAATTCTGGGAAAAACGTAATGGGCAAACTGTATTCTGTAAGTTCAAGTCAATTAAAAAAGTATTCAATTTAATTTTTGATGATTTTGATATCCAGTTAAAACGCACATAATTTTCATTCGAGATATTTTCTTTTAAAGTAGTTTCAATCTTAATATTTCTGCTCTGATTCATTAATGGTGTTTCTTCACTTAACTGTTACTCCCCTTTTTCTCATTAAATGACAATGGACAGCGAACACACCTCAACATTAACTAGATCGTGAGGAATTGTTATCACTTTCTTCGCTTTGTTCTCTTCTGCTACTTGTTCCAGTTTCGTCGCCTTTTCTTTATCTTTGTAACAACTTTCGATTTCGTACTAATCTTTACGACGAAGTTTAATTCGTAGCAAAGTTCTTCATCTTTGATTGGAAATATCTTCATTTCGTTGTTATACCAAATTGAAAGATTTTTAAATACTAATAAAGATATATCTTGTTTTTTTTTTTTTTTTTGAGGGTGAAATGCTTGTTTGATGATTTTAATGTGAATTTACAAACTATAATTTCACAATTATCTCTTAAATGCTTTTTTTAATAAATTGGATTATGTATTGGAATAGGCAAATATATTTGTTAATAAATCTTGTTTTGCATTGGGGGATGATAATATATTACTGTGTTTTGAGATCATTGTCTCTGTAAATAATGCTACTACGATTGAAATATAAAAACTACGTTAAATACTGTGATTGAAATATAAAAACTACGTTAAATGCTACGATTGAAGTATAAAAACTTCAAAAATAATGCTAAATATTAATAAATTATTTAAAAAAATGCTACTACGATTGAAATATAAAACTTCAAAAATACTTACTTTTGCAGAAATATAAATACGTTCAAAAGTGAGTTGCTTTTAATTTTAAAAAATATGTGATCATTTAGATTGATTGGGAGGAAGCATTGCTTACATAATAGGTGTTTAATAACTAAATTAAATCTTTAGTTAACAATTATATCTTCATTATAAAACTCAAAATACTTTTCTTTGATTAGAAATATTTTCTTTTCTTTGTCGTAATAACGAAATTATTTTAAAATACAAACAAAGAATAATCTCGATTACTTAAAATTTTATTAAAAAACAATAACCTATCATGATTAAATAATATATGATAACCTAAATTAAATTTTATTTAACAGTTATTGTATCACTGCAAGTAACTCAATCCATTAAACCATACTTAAATAATATATATGGTAATAATTTTAATTTAACTGTATTTTATCGTTACAATAAAATGTATGCCATTAAACTATCATACTTAAATAATAGATATGATAATAATTTTAATTAAATTTTTATTTGGCAGTTAGTTTATCGTTACAATAAACGCAAGCCAATAACTCATAATTCTTACATAATATAAATGATAATAATTTAAATTAAGTTTTTATTTGACAGTTATTGTATTGCCAAAATAAAACTCAAACTAATAACTCAACATAATTAAATAACATACAAAGATAATTTTATAAATTTACCGGAAGAAGGTGCGAATTTTCCAGACACTGCCTCTGAGGGGTTTTTTTAATTGTGTTACAATGTCAATGTTACAATTTGATCTTATTAATTTTTATAATGTCACTGTTACAATTTTCTTATACAATGAGGTCAGATCTACAGTTGTAGAAGGTATCATCTGAGACACTTTAGGTGATACTGAATTGACTTCGGTTCTAATTAAAATTGATCTTATATCAAAGTGTGTACGGTATTTAAAAACGATAACATCTTTGCATAATTGACCCCACTTACTACTGTGCCCAAAAAAGGAAGACCATTTTTTTTTTTTTTTTTTTTTTTTTCAAAACCTCTTTGTCTATTTTCCAAATTTATTTCCTCGCCTTCGACGTAATCCCCTCAGGACACAATGTACTTATGCCAGCTTTTCTCCAATCCTCAATGCATGCTAAAAAGTCATCGACAGGGATGGCCTTCAAAGCGCGCACCGATTCATGATGAATCTTTCCAATCGACTCAAAATGGTGTTCCCGGAGGGGTCTTTTGAGTTTAGGGAATAGCCAGAAGTCGCACGGTGGGAATACGGTGGTTGTGGAACGATATGGGTTTCATTTTTGGCGAAAAAGTCGCGAAGAATCAATGCAGTGAGCTGGCGCATTCAGTGTTTTCGGTACCAATCGAGATTTGACGCGTTTGAGATCCAAAATGACCGATTCTTTTGAAATTCCAACATCAGCAGCAAGTCTCTAATTATAAATCGACGGTTTGCAAGCACCAAATCTTTAATTTTTTGGGCATGATCTTCGTCGATTGAGGTTGATGGTGGACCGAGGGCTCAATGAATTCAGACATTTCAAAATCGCCGGAATCAGTTTTAGCTTCTCACAAAGCCAAGCGTAACTCAAACACTAATGAATATTTTGACGTCAAATTTCACACAGATATCAAGGACAGTTCCAGCAACCAAGAGAAAAAAAATTGAAATTCCATAAGCCCCAGGAATTTTAAATTGAAAATTGGTCTTACTTTTGGACACAATAGTATATCGCAATGGTAGTAGTAAATGAATTCAGGGCTCAATGAATATTTTGACGTCAAATTTCACACAGATATCAAGGATTTAGAATATAGTTATTTTCAACACTTTACATGTACGATCTCCATTTAAAAATTTTCATTAACAAGAAAAAAAAATCCGAATATTATTTGGTGTGGACCCTCATTTCATGGATATAAAAAAGCATCATTTGCATGTGCGAGCGGTTCCCCAAATTTCACGCCTTATTGCCTCGGGACTGGATGCCCTAGACCCGCGTCCCACATTCGGACTCCGGCTGCGTCCGTTCTTGCGTCCAAACTTTTGTCAGTTCGCACGGTCAGAACTGTGACATTCTTTCATAACAGTTATCACCCTTTTTTGTGATGCTAATGACACGAACGGCGTGGGGCTCGATGCAGTGACATCTCGTTTCGGATTTCCTGCAGTTAAACTTTTATCAGGGCACACGATGATGGGGTTGGGTTCGAAATATATTATAAAGGCGTGGTTATCATTTTTTTTTTGTAATCTTTTGCATTTTAATCAGAAATATCATTAAAAATATTAGATTTGCAATTATTTCAATACTGATCTGCAAGTACTTCATTTCCTTTGTCATTCATTGTATTACAAATTTTAAAGTATTATCACGAGAATACCATCTCATATTTATGTTCTTGCGTATTTTATAAACTTATACAATCCTTCAGCAGTTTATAATTGTCGGTGTTTAATCTCTACAATTTGCCACAAACTCTATGCTTTAAAGTTGATGGTGTAAAGTTACACCCTTTACAGGTTTATTCCCAATCCTTCAATAGTAAATATTTATTATTATTTACACTCTACAATTTCAACCATTTTAAGAGAATTTATGTAACAGTTCGGTTTATCATGTACGTCTGCAGTTTATAGTAATTGTTGGTTACCCTTTACAGTTTATAGTTATGGTTCACCCTCTACAGTTTACAATAATTTTTAATATCAGAAGTCAGTGAAAAACCTATATATTTATATTTATACAATTTATATATCCATATTTTTATCCATATATTTATATGTTTACAATTTTTGTAGCAGTTGCTCTTCACAATTTATTGTTATTATGGCTTAACATCTACAATTTTTAGTCGTTGTTGGTTACCCTCTACAGTTTAAAGTTGTGCTTCACCCTTTACAGTTTACAATTTCTAGTCTACAATTTACAATAATTTCAATATGAGAATCCATACATTTATAGTCTACAGTTTACAATCTATGTAACAGTTCCACTACATATATAATTATTATCGTTTAACATCTACAGTTTATAGTTGTTGGTTACCCTCTACAATTTATAGACAAAATTCTTCTACAGTTCATAGCGCTTTTTATTTGCCCTGTTTATAATCAAAACCAATTTACGATTTATTAGTTGTTTTTGCTTATCTTTTTTATAGTCATGAGCTCTATATAATTTATGCTCAGAATCCTTTACAGTTTATAATTGCTATTGTTTACACTTTACAGTTTAAACTCAAAGTACCTGTACAGTATATTGCTGTTAGAGTTTATTCTTGTTTATTATTGTTTTTACTTTCAGTTGTATTTCAATTTGCATGATTGCATCGTTCTTGCAAATTAATGTAGCACTAACATTCATAACTTTATATAATTCTTTTTAAAAAATTATGTATTTCTTTTGAAATGCATTAAAGTTATTCATAAATTTTTTGTTACTTTTGCAGATTTTTCTCATATTGAAATTATTGAATCACCCTTATTGCGATTCCATGACTCAAATAAAACAGAAAACCACAAGCACAGAAGAAAACTGCACTTGAATTCTCTGGGCGAGAAATTCTACCTAGACCTGTGGAAAATCCCTCTTAAGCACGACTCTCTTGAAACCAAAGAAATCTCATTCGAAAAGCCACTCCTGCTTCTACCACGGAAAGTCTGTCCACCACAAAGATATAGCACAGTGGCCATTTCACTTTGCGACGGTGTTGTGAGTATATCTTATTAATAAGCAATATAAAAAAAATTTTTAAAGTCAATTCCACTACTTTTTTTTTCACTATATTTCAGAAAGTCCTTTATAAATAAAGTTGAAATTTTCTTCTTACATCTGACGCCTTCTATTGGTAGATACATGCAACTGAAATCTAAAAAAAAAAAACTAAAATTAATTACTTAAATTTAATCAATGAATTAATATTTGAAAAACTGTAGTAACATCAAATGCCATCCACTACAAGTTTTAAAAAATATTTGAACTTGAGTGGAGGAATAAAAAAGTATTTTATAAACGATTGAAAATTTGAACAAGATATATATAGGGAGAGTGTGAACAAATAGTAGAAATTGAAAAAAAAAAAAAAAACTTCGTGTTTGTAACTAAATCCCGACCAAATCGCAAAATAGGGGTCATTGTGATTTGCCCTTTTTTGTGGCGCCAACTGAGCGATAAGTCTTCAAATGTGACCACCCAGATTTCTTGTACTTTTGCAATCAATTTGAATCACAATCCGTTACTTGACGGGCTTTGGCGAAAATAATTTTTGACGCCAAATCTTAACGGCCCCTATTCTACGATTTTACCCAAATCCTTATTTTGTATATTTTAATGAACGTTTTATACCGTTTCCAGAGAGGTTATATTCAGACATCTGATGCATCCTATGCCATTCAACCATTGCCGCAACATATAGTTCAAAGGCTGAACAAAAATGTATTTGAGAAACCTCACATTGTGGTAAGAAGAGAAATCTCGCCAGACACGTTCTGTCCCCATGGTAAGAATAAATTTATTTATTGAATTTAATATTAATTATTATTGAATTTCAGACATGAAGCACAGTTATGGAATACACTAATCATATCTAGTGAAAAATCAGCTATTTTTAAAAACATTTTTGTTTAGAAAAACATTTTTATTGATATCGAAAGCATGCATTATCAGAACGAGAATCAACAAATTTTTATTAGTTTTATTACAGAAATTCAAATATAAACTGATCCTATGATTCGTTATTTAAACTTTCAAGATCACCATAAAATACATTACTACTATTATCATTAAAAATTTCTTCACTTTGACTCATTTTGACAATAAATACAAACGTTAAAAGTGATCAGTAATACTAAACTCCACCCCATCCTCCGGGTACTGAAGGACAAAGAAAAAAAAATAGCTGTTAAATAGTATGAAATCTCTGCAGAATGCCTATTGTCAGATGTATGATATCAAAATTTAACCCGTTACTGCCTTAGAATAATAATACAATAATATTCTTTTTAGTCCGAAGTAAACATTTATTTTCACATTCATTTAACTAGTGTTAAATGAGTATGAAGGAAGGAATGGCAAATTTATTGGCACTTTATTTACCTAAACTATTAAAATAATAATAATTCAGATGAAAGAAGAAGAATATTATCCTACGAAACTAAAAACTATTACTACTTGAGCAAAACATTTGCATTCCAATGTTTTATTTTATTTATTTATTTTAAGTTGTTTTCTATGATATATAATTGTGTTTTATTGACAATATTATCCTACGAAACTATAAACTATTACTACTTGAGCAAAACATTTGCATTCCAATGTTTTATTTTATTTATTTATTTTAAGTTGTTTTTTTATGATATATAATTGTGTTTTATTGACAATATACGTTATCATGTGAAATTCTAGTCTCACCTTTTAAACAGCCTTACGAAAGCACAATAAAATCTCGTTGATGAACAACACGGCTAGTGAGATCCTGGAGCCTGAAATCGAAGAAGCTGTCAGTCCTGAAGAGAGGAACGAAAGCTCATCGGAGAACAAGACCAGAGAGCGACGGTCCACAGCATCCAAGATGCCGTCCATCATCGAGACGGCCGTCTTCATAGACCAGGCCCTCTACGACCAGATGAGAAGGACCTTTCCTAGCGACACGGATCGACAGATGACTACTTTTGTCTTGACCATGATGAATGCTGTAAGTCATTTTTTGGAACAAAAACACTGTATAAAGTTTATGTCAGGAGACACCCTTTTATTTACCAAATGCATTGCATTAAGATCCCTTTGACTCGGCTTAATGCTTATTTTAGAACAAAGCTGTGATCCCGTGCATTCATTTCAATGGATATAAGTTTTTTTTATAATTTGGTATATTATGTTGTTTCTTATCATGTAAACCTTATCTTTGTCAAGGTAAAGGGTAAAAAATGCAGCTTCTTTTTATCATTGTCCAAACGGCATAAAAGATATGGGTCACCCATAGGGAGAAGTTTGATTTTACCCCCACCGGGTTATACTCTCAGGTACTGGGTACCCTAGCTTTTTACGATATGCATGGGCTACAGTGAGGCTTTTCTAACCCGGACCTACATGGGAGTATATTATGTTGTTGGCTATATAATATACTGTTATTGCCCCTCATATAATGCAGAACTTACAAACTGGAAATACAGAAGGTTCTTTTATAATACAAAAGATTATTATTCATATTTCTTCGTTACTAGGAATTCGTGTTAAATGAAACCAAAAGCATAAAAAAAATTGAAACCAAATAAAGTGTGTTTTGCATGCAAAACAAAGACTTTTATGAATTTTATTTTTATTTTAAAACACCCTATAATTTATATAAACCAACATAATATTTTTCATTTCTTTTGCTCAAAGTAACTTTTAAAATAAAAAGGCACATAAAAAAAGAATCTAGGACAAGTAATCTAATCTTCAATTTTTTTATTATTTATACCTGCTATTCCTAGGTAATTAGATATGAATATCACGGTATACTCACAAAATGTAAAAACCCTTAATAGTAGTTAAAATCATCTAATCTAGAGAAATAGAGTTAATTTTATATATGGTATAATTATGGTACATATAGCATACAATATATTAATGGTATATATATGGTATATAAATGAGGGTTATGGTACATATGGTATATAAATAAGGGTTATGGTATATATTGTCTCTTCATTAAGTTATGTTTGTTGTTGTTGTTTCTTATCCCACTTGGCTGGCCAAGCCCACGAGCCCATACGTACTCATGATTGAAAGGGGAAGGAAGCAGCTTCTGTTGTGATGGAGCACCCTGAGGTAGAAGTCTGACTTTGGCTCCGTGACGCTCTTACAGTCATAGGAGACTGGGACCTACGGCTTAAAGTGGATTCCGAACCACTACAAACATCCACGGCACCGCCGGGATTCGAACCCGAAACCTGTGGCACCGAGTGCCAGAGCGCTAGACACTCGGCCATTCAGGTCCCTAATTTGTGAATGCCAACGGCACGCGGTGTTCCCAGGTGGTCACCCACCCAAGTACTGACCGCGCCCAATGATGCTTGACTTCGGTGATCTAACGAGAACCGATCAGGGATGGTATGCCGTTGGCCAAGTTGGTAAGTTATTGAATTCCTATTGTTCAATTTGCGATTCCATTATAGAACTTATTAATAATTACAATTAATGTTTACTTATTGATGCATAATTTCGGTTCTCGGTACCATAGGTTTCGGATTAGAGTCCCAGTGGTGCCATGAATGTTTGTAGTGGTTCGGAATCCATTTCAAACCGCAGATCTTGGTCTAATATCTCCGTAGAGAGACAAACCAGGGGGTTGGGTGTAGGGCTAATAAAACCTATCCCGAAAAATGAAAAATTCTTAATCGAAATCTGCCAGTAGGCACAGCCCCTTGGCCTACCATGGGCTGTTGAGCAGAATATGATGATAATGATTGATGCATAATACATTGGTAATCTCATATTAACGTTGAATCACAATTTTTATTATTATTATTATTATTAGGTGCAGCGTTTGTTTCAACATTCCTCACTGGGAAGTCACCAGAAATACGATTAGTACTCATGGAAACATTAAAAACACAACCTCAGGTATTTTTCTAAAGTTGCAATAAATATTATATTTTTATTTTTATTTTTATTGAATTTTTATATTCATTCACTCATTTCACAATATTATTTCTCATTTCTTAATGTATATAGGAACTCCGCCCATCGGACAACATAGACACCTATCTGACCAACTTCTGCATCTGGCAGCATAACAGGCGACACTATGGAAGAGGCAAATCACCGAGATGGGATCATGCACTTTTATTATCTGGGTAAGTAATACAAAACTGTAACTGTAATCGGTTCAATTAATTAGCGGCAAGAAGTTTTTTCAACACAGAACTACGGCATTTAAAGATGTTGCTAGTAAAAATAGCTCCTTATTTTTAAAAGTAACTCTTCATCAAGTAAAAAATGATGTTTAATATTTTTATTACTCATATTTTCATATGCATGAATTCTTACTGATTTTTATACAAATCTTTTGGATTGAAACAATTTGAAGTTATTTAAGCAGGACAATATGAGAAAACCTCAATAGCAGTGGAAATGATAATTCGGTAATGTACCATAGACCTTTCTTTCATCGTCAAATTCATTTATGTGTGTTTAGTTTGCAGCCAGTCACAACTTTCCAGGTTTTGAGTTAAAAGTTGATAACATAAAGCAAAGGAATAAAAGACTATTGAAGTCCAAATCGACTTATTACTTCTTTTGGATAGTGGAAAGTTTCAGAATTTTTTGTAAAAGAAAATAAATTAATCTATTTTCAGAATAACAGTGGAATATTTTATAGACAGAAAATTTTAGAAGTGAAAATTATAGAGGGATAGGGTGTAAAAAAACCCTGCAATTTAAGTAAATGTTTTTTCTAAACTTGGGCTTTTATTAGTCCCGGTTCCAATGAAACATTATATGTATAATTATCGTAAAAGACGTTCCTAGCTACTGCAAATTCCAGGAAACAAAAACTGACATCCCTGCAAAAAAATTGATGCAGTTTGCAACAGCCACATTTTATTCTGTCCTACCAGCAAATCTGTGGTATGATAAAAAATCGATTGCAATATTCCTCCGAGATGACTGTGTCAAAGTTATGTCGGTCTGAGATTCATTATTGCATTCCCCCTCCCCATGAATCTTCCTCACTCGGTTTTTCTGCAAATTTTAGACTTTTGATTGGAATCGTGACTTTTTACAAGGACACCTTTGCCGTATCGGCTTGACCAATATTCCTGACTGTGTCCTGTGTTCTTCAGGCACTTTTATGCATTTACACATTTTACAAGCTGTCCTGCGCTCTCTTTTATAAATTATTCTCCAGGTAACTTTTATGATAAGGTTGGTGTTTATTGGGCTGTCAGAGGACTCATGGCCAATATGGCCTCCACCCGACTTAAGAAAAAAAAATGATTATAGAATATGAATAATATACACTGAAGTGACAAAAGTCATGGGATACCTCTTAATATCGTGTCGGCCCTCCTTTCGCCCCGGCGAAGTGCAGCAACTCGACGTGGCATGGACTCAACAAGTCGTTGGAAGTCTTCTGCAGGAATATTGAAGTCATGCTGTCTCGATAGACGTCCATAATTGTAAAAGCGTTGATGGTGCAGGTTTTGGGGCAATGAAACACCTCTCGATGATGTCCATAAAGGCTCGATGGGATTCATGTCGGGCGATCTAGGTGGCCAGATCATTCGTTGGAATTGTCCAGAATGTTCTTCAAACCAATCGGAACCGTTGTGGCCCGGTGACATGGCGCATTGTCATCCATAAAAATCCCATCGTTGTTTGGGTACATGAAGTCCATGAATGGCTGCAAGTGATCTCCGTAGCTGAACATAAGCATTTCCAGTCAATGTTCGGTCCAGTCGCACCAGAGGACCAAGTCCATTCCATGAAAAAACAGCCCACACCATTACGGAGCCACCACCAGCTTTTAACAGTGCCTTGCTGACAGTTTGGGTCCATGGCTTCGTGGGGTCTGCGCCACACGAACCCTACCATCAGCTCTTACCAACTGAAATCGTGATTCATCGGACCAGGCCACGGTTTTCCATTCATCTAGGGACCAACCGGATATGCTCACGTGCCTCACGAGAGTCGCTGCAAGCGATGTCGGTCTGTTAGTAAAGGCACTGGTCGGTCTTCTGCTGGAATAGCCCGAAAGCCAAATTTCTCCGTACAGTTCTAACAGACAAGTCCCTTGTACGTCCCATATTGATTTCTGCGGTTATTTGACGCAGTGTTGCTTATCTGTTAGAATTTACAACTCTTTGCAGACGTCGCGGCCGGTCTCGGTCGTTAAGTGCAGGTGGTCGACCACTGCGCTGTCCATGGTGGGATGTTATGCCTGAAATGTCGACTCTTGGCACACTCTTGACACAGTGGATCTGGGAATGTTGAATTCCCTAACGATTTCCCGAAATGGCATGACCTATGCGTCTAGCTCCAACTAACATTCCGCGTTCAAAGCTGTTAGAGCCGTCGTGCGGTCATTGTCACGTCAAAACCTCTTCCATGAATAACTTGAACAGAAATGAAAGCTCTGGATAAAGCACTGCGCATTTATACCTGTTCTACGCGATGCTACTGCCTTAAAATCAAAATTTGCATATTGCTATCCCATGACTTTTGTCACTTCAGTGTATATATGTAATATTGTATATGTAATAATATATGTATGTACATTGTATAATATATATATATGGGGGCTGTATGTGTGTGTGTATAATACTTGATACATTATATGTATCAATGTATAAAGTTGTACTATGACTATTTTCTTTGAGCTCATCTATTGCGTAATTTTGTAATATTATTATAACAGTAATATCTGTGTAACGTTCACCATTGGAATATTAAATATAGAAAGCAAACCACTAATATTATTAAATATCACTTACTCATCGCATTGATTTAAATGTTCAGTTTTTTTTTTTCTTAGTATCGATGTTCATGGTAGTACAACCACGAAGCATATCAAAGCTCCATATCAAGTCTTCCCATTTCGCCTTGTATAACAAAAATAAACTTCCGTGGAACTCCCAAGTATTAGCCTACATCTGCCATGACAATCGAGATGGATTGTCGCCGATCATGCTACAACCTCAGGTTTTCGCATGTGAGAGCACATCGTGTTTTTATTTGCGGTCATTTATCACCGTGTGAAACTGAGTGTGAATAACGGAGACCATGCGTTTAACGTCGTGTCTGCTCAAGGTCATGCACAAAAAAACCTGGAAGATTCACCTTTCTTTCTTGTTTTCCACCTTTCTTGCTTGACTTTTCTTTTTTTGGAAAGGGGGAATTCTATCACTGGAATCTTTCATTCACAATCACAAAAAAGGATTCCAGCTGGGAAGTCCATGTAACGCGGAAACGTTTTCTTTTCCGGAAAGTTATGTTCATTATGGTAAATTAGATCTTAATTTTCAAGAAAACACTTTCTGAACTTAAATTGTTTATTTCTTTGACAATTTATAGTCTAATTTATTGAGTAAATAGCTTGAAGCTTAGTACGAGAATTTGAAAGAATTTAAGGGAATTTAATTATATCTCCATTTACTAAATCTTTAGCCTTATGTGTAGAATGTTAGTAAACTATTTTGACAAAATAAGAAAGAAGATAGTACCCCTCAAGTCGATATATATTTACTATAGATTGTTATTCCACTCTGATTGTCAGAATAGCATAAAGTTAAAGGTATAATTATAACTTTCAATGGTAAAAAGATAGTGAATTAATTAATACGTTTGTTTAGATCAAATAAAGACTCCAATTAGGGAATCAAATTAGCACTCAAAGGTGCTATTGCAGAACCAAAAATCACACCGGTGAAGGGTGAAGATGAGATACCTCCTTGAAGACGAGACCATCCATGCAATGCACGGTTATCACCAGCTACCTCATGTACTGTAGTAATAATCTGAAGAAGTGAGGATATATCCTCTAAAAAAATTTGTTTTGACTAATTTACTACTCAATCCTCGCAAACAAATCAGCTGTAACTGTAGATGTTGCCTGTTTATCTGGAAATTTACATAGAGTAAATGTTTGATGATGGAGTACTATTTCTCCGGAAGTAAAGAATTAATGTTAAAACTGACGGCTTTTTGCTCGTTAGTTGTGATTTGAAGTGATAATCTAAAGCAGGAGCCTCCAAACTTTCCAGCCTTAGAGCCATACTGTTCACTCCAGTAAGTACCAAGGGCCAAAACCGTTTTAATTTTTTCTGCCATTATCTATAATTTCTAGATCAGTCGCCGAGTGCGCTCTCTGAGCGAGCATACTCTTGCTAACTACAAACTATTGTCAATGAAAAATCCCAATTACATAAATCTCATTAGTATTTTTTTTTCTTTTGCAAGCGGATATCCAGCGGTTTCATTCGCGTTAATTTAGCTTTTCCGTTCTGAGAGATATTCAGGGATAAAAATCATATGTTTGATTCCGGATATATACATTACAAACAACGATATACATACATATGATACGCTTTACCCCAACATAACTACCGAGGGTAACCGATGTTCACTAGTTTATAATGTTAGTGGGATTCATTTCAATTACTTGTTAGTTGTTATGCTTTAAGTTAAATTTCCCGCATATTATGCTTGTCATTAAACTTTTACCTAACTTAGTCAATAAAACCAAGTTATTATCATTGTGTGTTTTTATCCAACTTATTACAGCAACAATAAGCTATTCGTTGTCGCGGGCCGGATTGATGGCCTGGCGGACCGGCTTTGGCCCGCGGGCCGTAGTTTGAGACCGCTGGTCTAAAGGTTATTCTGAAGATGTTGTTTGTCGGTCTTAAGACAATGTTTGAAAGGATGTTCCGAAGATATGCTACCTTTTTGAGCGAAAAAAAACATGTCAGAAGTGACCACTTTTGCTTGTTAGGTATGTTTTTGAAGAGACTTGTGAAATGAGCTTCTGAAGATGGTATTTGAAGGAAATTCTGAAAATATTTGAAAGGATATTTTGAATATGATGTTTGAAGTGATCTGGAAATAT